>JALPQI010000658.1:0-257550 GCA_025490895.1 Thaumatotibia leucotreta | reverse complement strand
TCCACTATGATGATGCTTCTGCCCATTATTAAACATCAATCAATAAATGGTCAGTGACATTTCAAAGCCCTTAATTGGCTTTTACCACACGCACGGGAAGAGTTGGGGTGGTGATAAACGTATTCTTACTGCCGTAACCCCACGAGCCCACGACCAGCGCAAGTATATATCTATTATAATTGTCGTCGTTTTATAACCATTACCTTAATTGATCTTATCATAGGACGAGGTTGATTTGTGTAAGAATCCATGGTATTATTTATATATTTTTTGGGAACTTGTTTATCTGTGGCGTTCTACAACAATTTGTGAACGTTGCTTACAAGTCCTTATTTTTTGTCACACCTACTAACTTAGGCAGCATTAAAAAACACTGCAAGCGACAGCGGGACAAGCATTAACCATTCAAAAATGGTCCAGGGATATAACGAGCATAAATGGGAAATAGAAACATCAAATGTTAGATTTTGACGAGAAGACACGTTTCCTGGGGAAAGCCTTGTAGACAAAAAACCGTTCATTTCAATTCATATATAAGTTCATCAGACAAAATTACTACTAGCCCTACCTCAATAGGACATGTCTTTTCTTTGACAGAACAATGCAAAAATTACCAATGATTTTTAAACTTATAAATCTACAATAAATGATTCCGGGTGTTTCCTGCAGTAAAATTTACAATAGAATGAAATCATCAACCTGAACAATAAATATTTATTCAGCAAATTAAAAATCGTGATTGGATTCTTGATTAGTTTGAAAACATCATTTATAAGAGAATGAACAGGGCTGTTTTCAAAATAACGGACGTCTGTCCATGATCTTCATATAACCGATACCGAACCGATTTTACTGAAACTAAGGTTCGGTTACTGTTTGGTTAAAAGTTAAAAAACACGCTGTATAACGAAAGACCACCCAGCACTTACACAGAACTTCGTGTGCTAGAAAGACGATAGGTTAGCCTTGACCTTTCGCGAATCACACGTGGGTTCTTTAATCGATCGCCCAAATTAAGGCTACCTCTAAAAGCATACTACTTCAAACGCATATTGATAAAGTACGCAAAGGTCACTGCAAGGCTATTAAAATGTTTTTTACACTAACACGTATCAACAGTTAGCGACAAGGAAATTTCATATTTAACTACTTCTATGTGTAGTTCATTTTAGATTGATCATAATGATCGTGCGAAAGCAATCATTGCGATATGATTAAGTGTTTAAATAAATACTTGCATCTCGGTTAAGTACACGAAGGTCGTACTGAAATAAACATATTAGAATAGGTATTACCATAATGTTAACCCACTTATTATGTATAGTTGCCGATTTCAAAGAATGAACATTTGACAGTTTAGAAGAGAGCCTTATATTTTATAGATACTAATACCTAAAAGCCGTTTTTCGATAGTTCTGTTATTTCTGTGAGTGTTTTAAGGATAACAAAATTATGAATAATTGAACAGTAGGTATTAATTAATTTTAATTTTTTATAAGGCAAGTAATCGAATTTACTAATAAATAGAGTACGTAGCGTGTGTCGTAAACACTCTTTTGCTTGCTCTATTCGCTTAATGAATTTTCTAGTACCTAATTAGTTAAGGAAAGTCAGAGGTAAAGTGTATTTTTTATAATGTTGTAATTTTTTCAAACGATTCCATAAGGTATTCCAAAATTAATAAAAAGGGAACAAAATACTCCCAAGAAAGCAACTTAGATAGTCGCCTATATGTTCACCCAATTCCTTATTAATTTTGTTTACACAGTATCAGTATCTTAGGTACTTTTTCTTTACAGCCTAAAATTGCTGTTACATCGCCAGACCATATGGTCTGCAAGCCATAAATATTTTAAAAAAACTTGTCGAACACGCGGTCAGTCATAATCATACGTTGTTCGACCCAATGACCCGATACAATACTTGGCCGTTATTCAAAACGCTCTGCGATTATAAGTAAGTCGAACATTTCCATATGAAATGTACGAATACGCACTTCACCGCGCCCTTGGCGCCTTTTATATTCGCTTTTAGGGACAGTAGCATAAGATAAAAAAAATGTTGTAAATTTGTACTATGTTTTCACGATAAAGCATTCAATATTTTTTTATTAACTAATAGAGATAACAATACAAATACGCGAATAATCAATTTGAAATTGAAGAAGTTGAGCTCTCAAAACTCACTAAAATTTATTGTACACAGTCAAGTGGAACAATATGTAGCGAAAGAATCCTCTCATAAATATGTTACAACGTTTTGTTACACAGAATTAAAGTGCACTGGGATATATTTTTAAGCATATTTTTGAGCATTTTTATATACACCTTATTTTGCTTTTGATTGCACTTGAAATGCCCTAGCACAAATAGTATCTCGCGGGAGAGAGATCACTGTTTAAATCATAGGTAGTAAAATAGTGTTTATCTTATTTCCAGTAAGACACTCTTCATGCTTCAAACTTCAGGTAGGTTTCGTTGCATTAATATCTTTAAAAAAAAATGTATGTATTAGGTATGCTGTGATCCCTGCCCGTTATACTTACGTCGGTAAAATATTGAAATACCACGACATTCTTACATAATGGTTGTAAAAGAAATGCCAATTCGAATTGCAATCGCCGAATGTCAATGTTTCAAAAGAAATTTAACTAAACCGGGCCATAAACTTGAGTCCATAACACGGTTATTTACGATTCTTACGATTTTATTATTCATTTTAATGATCCTTAAGAAATCACGTTTGCTGACGACACATTACTGACATTAAATTGCTTGTTGCTTATATCTTAGACTGTCACGTGAGACTTCACTCGAATTCTAAGTAATCTCATCTTTGATTGAATTGCATAATGCTAGTACTTAGTTTCATTTCATTAATTTCGCAGAATTGTATTTGTAATGGTAATTATTGTATAGTTTATTACCTACCTATTTAACTGGTTAACTACCTCAAAATAAACATAATATTTTTCTATCGTTGCTCTGTAGATGGACAGGTGATTTGATTATAGCGAGTTCACAGTACTTAAAATAATGGTCAGTCGAGCCGTAAAATTGCTAACTTGTCACAAAATTAACGATATGGAAACTTGTTTTGTTTGTATGGAACCTTCTGCATCTTAAATCAAATTAAGCTCCAGAATATTCAGAAAGGAGAATTTTACCTAGAAAGATAATAAATTGATTCTTGCTGGAGTTGCTACTTGTGAAAAATTTGTTCAATTATGAATGTGGTATATTTTGATTAGGTTTTCACGAAATAATGTTAATCTAATATTGGAAAGCGCTGTATAATTTAAGGCGAAGGATGGGAACCCAGAGCGTAAAGACTTTTTTAATTTGCGATTTTTTCTGATACTTAACTAAAATGGTTTCACGATTCTAGTTAGACAATTTAATATTGATTAGATTGACGTTATTTTTGACACATGCCTACTAACTCTATTAGTATGTATCATACGGTAACTGCTACTAGTATTGCTTACAGTATGTATCATATTGTAAGCTGTAGAGACAGAGATATTAGCTGGAATGAGATAGTGATATTCACCTATCAGTCCTTAGTAGCTCCGTCCCTACAACTAACGTAAGAACTGACAGATGTTATCCTGGGCTAAGATAGATAAAATAAAAGAAACTTATGGAAATGATATATTTTCAGTCAGTAGATACAGGCGAGTGATCATGCTTAGGGTACACTATCTTCTTTTCAGTGTCGGGTGTTGTTTTTTTGAAAGGACCATGCTTCCAATGAGGAGGATACCCATATTTGTCAACATCATCCCACCACTGCTGTTCTCCGCTTCCCCAGATCAGGTAAATAATATTGGTACCAACTAGCACTGCAAATACGGTCCAAAATGCAATGCGCCATTGTTCTATAGTTTGCTGGAATAAAAAATGCCATAATGAGCACTGATATTTTTTTATATTCTAACCTCCTCGGTCATAAGTCTTCTATAAGACCGAAAGGAACAAATAATACTTAGCGGCTTGCTAAGTTAGGAGACGTTTATGAATGAGGGGACAACTTAGTATATTCTAGTCAAGCTTGCGGGAAACCACTGGAGGCAAACAATACTAGACCAGTAGTTATGGTAAGCTCTAGGGGAGGCCTATGTCTAGCAGTCGACACCTTTTGTCCGATATAGAAATGATGATGGTATAAAAATTCAAGCTTTAAAAAAAATACAGAAATGCAGGAAACTCTTAAGGCCTGATTCACCATCTCCGTATAATATAATTATATCTGTCAAATAAATGTTAGTTGTTCTGTTCTTTTATATGCCTGGGGAAAATAATGGCAACACTTTTATTTTCTGCTGAATGACATTATCCGGTGATCGTGTCACAGGCTGTTAATTAATCTAACATTGAAAAATATGTATTCTCTTACATATCTTTGAACATTCAAAGTCATAAATTATTTCTACATAATATATTTTTGAATGTTCCTGTCTATATTTCCCGGGTATTGTTAAATTTTCTGTCTTGCTTGAGAGCTTAAGGAATATGGAAGTAAAATGTAGCAACCTTCAAGATTACTTCTAAAAAACTACTGGTTAATCCTACATTACCCAGCCGTGTAGAACGGAATAGGAAATTTCGTTTCGCTAATTTTCACCAGGAACCCAGTGAATCGTAAAATCGTCCTCGCATTAGTTTACCAATCCACGAAATTTTACAACAAAAACTATTTTTTAACCGGCACATCAAGAGCGTAACCAATCGCTAGCTAGGATGATTCGCGCCATGCAATTGATTTTATTCCTGATTCTTAGCTACTTAAAATTCTGCAATTTTGTTTTAAATAGATCATTGTTTAGAAATTAGTGAAATCACGACTTGAAATAATTTAACAACTAGATAAGATACAAAATAAAAATATTACAATATTACACGTAGTGCCATCACCTTTTTTTCTTATGACAGACTCACGCCTGATCAGTTTTTTTAACCCTTAACCGGTAGGTATGTGCCCTCATGGAACCACTTAATTTTTTTTTTCGATGCAAAAGACTACGACGCCGATTGTCTATAAGCGTTATTACCATTGATTTAGAATATATAAGTGGATCCCCAAACAGCTCAAAAAAATGGCCCCAAAAAATGGGCTGCAGAAGTAAATATTGCGGTCCTTTTGCTCCGCTATTCAGTTCTGACAGTTGACATTTGGTCACCTTACGGTATAGCATCATTATTCCTTAAACATAAAAAGTTTCTACTATTTTGCGGTGTTGTTCGCAAATTTGACACCTATTGCTCACTTCACAAAGTTTTTTATTCTTTGAGTTTTTTTTATTATAGTTTATTGTAAGTGAGCGTTATTAGCTTCAACTGAATAATGATAGAAATTACTTTTAGTGCCACTTTTCTTGGTTTTTTTGTTTGGCTCTGTGCGTCCATTTATTATTTAATGTCATTGGTTATTACATCAAAGCCAATTAAGGGGTAAACATCTAAATGCAAGGAAAATTGATATGTCAAAACATTTTTCTTTGACATTAGAGGTAGGTATTAAGTTCAACATTGGGAAATTTGGCCAATTTTGTTCGTTTCTGTGGATATAACTTTGAAAAAAAAATGGTAGGGTACATGCTGTGTTATATTATTTGGTGGCTCATAAGATAAAATGTGTCTTAGTATACCACAATTTATCAGAGTTATTGTGTTTTGCTCAAATCTTTGTCTCAGATGTGTTCTGAATGTAGGACTGCCCTGGAGGATAGCCTGAAGTATGGTTGGCGTAACCCACCCTTACGGCCTATTTCACAATCCCGAAACATATTGATGTAGTCGTCAAATAAAATTATGAATCATGCTGAAAAATGCTCATCATGCCTAACTATACGAATTTACATCACTACATAATATAAAACGAAGTTGCTCTCTCTGCTCTTATGTCCCTATGTATGTTTAAATCTTTAAAACCACGCATCGGATTTTGATGTATTTTTTTAATAGACAATAGTGATTGAAGAGGTAGGTTTTAGAATCAGTATTGTAGTTTTGTGTAGCCGGATCGGGCGATAGTGGTACAATTTTAAAACCCGGTCAAAGGGAAATCAAATTGATCTCTTGGACGGGACTGTCAAATGGCTAAAGATGAGGTTAGGAATATACATAAGAAATAAGGTTTTGATAATTTTCTATACTTACGTCTGGAGTCAACAACCCGATAAGGTAAGGTGTAACCATGCCCGAAATCGCTGCGATTCCATTCACAAACGCCGAGCATGTTCCCGCGTAATTCGGCGCTATGTCCATCGCGTTGATCTTAACGCTGCTGTAGAAGCCGCCCATGAAAGCCATGGATGCTATGAAGAGGCCAACGGCCTCCGCCCGGTTGCAGCCCGAGTACGAGGCCAGAATGATAAAAACTGCCGGCACGGAAGAGGCTGGGGAAAAACAGTTTTCCTTAGTTTGACCTACCGTGCAAGACTTATGAGGTAAATTAATTAGAATGGTCATGATCAATGTCAAATCAAAACAACATATTTTTTCTAATTATAAAACTATCGCCAATATGAAGTTTTCTTTGAGATACACAAAAGTGACCTCATGTTGGAATACTGCCAAATCACCTACTATTTCATGTTCTTTCCAATTCCAGTTCTAGCTAAGCAATTTTCACGGCGAAGATAATTTTATAGACGACGGCATAGTTATGCAATAAATTCATAATCGTTTTCTTTTAAAGAATCCTGTAAGCCTAATATTCATAATCATCATCATCATCAGCCTGTGTTAGTCCACTGCTGGACGTAGGTCTCTCCTATTAACTATGCGTATAGACGCATTTAAGAGGTAAATACCCATAATCGCCACGCTAGGCAAGCGGATTGGCGATCGCAGTAATGTGTCCACTAGGATGACGCTGCCCATCATCAATATTGTAAAATGGTCAGTGACACTTCAATCCCTTAGTCGACTCTTACGACACCCGCAGGAGGAGTTGGGGTGGTGACAAATGTATTCTTACTGCCGTCACCACACGGCTAATATTATTATTTTTTTCAAATTGCATTACAACTTTAGAAGTCGAAGATGAACAGAGGAAAAAATATGTTTATCTATTAAAATACGAATTCAACGATATCCCAAACTATATTATAGGATTCATCATCATCATCATCATATCAGCCGAAAGACGTCCACTGCTGAACATAGGCCTCTCCCAAAGATTGCCACAATGACCGGTCCTGCGCCACCCGCATCCAGCGGACTCCTGCGACCTTCACCAGGTCATCAGTCCACCTTGTGGGGGCCTACCCACGCTACGCCTAATTTTTTACTTTGCTGTAATCCTATTATAGGATTACAGCAAAGAAAAAAAAAAACTAAAAGTAAATGAAGTAGCAAGATAAAATAAAAAAAAAAAACAGATTTATTTTTTATTTTATCATGCTACTTGTCTTGATCGGCATGACTAATGTGTATACCTATTCCAGAAAATTTCACTGAGCTAAGCTGCAGGCAGACACATAGACATAACTAAATTATAAGGGTTCCTTGTTTACTACGGAACCCTAAGAAGTACTATTGGTTGTCATGGGACTAGGTCTATTTGTATAAGATTTTCCCTGGATATTTATTTATTTAGGTATATTACTTTTGACTTTCACGATACCTGCCTACAAACGTAATGTCACCTCCGAAACGACAGAACAATAATAAATGTACTTTGTACCTGATTGTTTCGATATATTGTTTAAAATATGGATAAATATTTTGTATTACATCCCGTTAAGCGTTCGTAATACTTTTATGCTGAGAACTTTGACCTAGTTTTACAATGTTAATAAATTCTAGTAAGTACTTAATACGCAAGGAGTTGAGGAAAATCATAGATAAGTTTTTTTTTATAGGTACTTACTTATAAAATATTTTCTGTATTATATATTAAGGTTCAAAATGATAATAAACATAGTAACCTCTATTTTAACGACAAACGGGGGTCGTAATCTTAATTTAAAAATTTTCATTTTTCCTCTGTAAAACTCGGCATAGTTCTAACAGCACTCCAGCGTACAGTCGAGAATAAGTTACAGCTGGAACTATATTTATGTATTTCACTGCTTATAAGATAACTTCAAACACGTTATAACTTAAATCGTTAAGAGTTTGTATTATAGGAATAGGAATAATGAATTCTCACAAAGCTCGCACGAATTAATAATACAATTTTAATAAGGTTAGACCTGCACACTGTATAATTTGGATTACTCTCTGCACTATGAATGTACTTACATACAGTGGTGTAAATCTTTCTGCCTGTGCCAATGCTGTGCCACTTCTTCCTAATGCACACATCACACAGACTGGCCATCATGAAGGAAGCCACATACATGGCTATGTAGGGAAGAGCGGACATTAGACCGGTCTCTTTGATATTGAATCGCAATACATCAGAGAAGTACTTAGGGAGGTCGGTGATCATTGTGAAGTAGCCCCAGTCGTGGCCAACCTGCGAATAACTCCAAATAATTAAAAAAATATAATTCACAAAATATTTTTATTAAATACTAATGAAATAGGACATTCATTAGGGCGAATGCAAACAATACATAGTTAAGGGCTTTAATAAAAAGCAACGTTTTAAGAAAGCAACGACACGTGTTTGTGTTACGAGTTACGAATAAGCCTATACTTTCGTTACACAATAGAAACGATACATTTTTTTTGTTTTTATTAAGCCCTTATGTACATTTTTTTTACAATCAACCCAACTAGTAGATAAATATGACACAATTTGTGTTTTAATGTTTTAATTTCAAATTTTGCAGTACCTAAGTTATAGACTATTTGTAAATTTGTCATACAATACAAATTAAAAATGAAAACAACTAAGATTAAAGAAGCGACCACACAAAAGCTTAAAAAGGATGTAGTATGCGTACTGTCTTTAACGGCGCGTCACTGTGATTCCGCACCGTTGACGTTTTTAAAGCTGTGGTGTGGTCGCACCTTTAAGCACGATATATTTTAACTAAACTGTTTTAAAACAGCTTAATAAAATAATAAATAATTTTGTACAATTTGATATCCATTATGCTGGTTATCTGAGCCAAATGCTTTCCTACCTTTGGAAGTAGTAATATCTTAGAATATCTAAAAGCACCTCCGCTTGTTTCCTCTATTATTTGTCTTATATGCTAATAAGAACGAGGAAAACGCTCGAAACTTGGTGTTTATGAACCATGCACGAGCAATATTGCCAAGAAATGTACACTTTTTCCGTCAGCATGAATACAATTACATTTTGTTACCCGTTTATGAGCAGTTTCGTGTATTTATTTTCTGCCCGCATGTTCAAGTCTGTTTCTTGTTTTGAAGCAAGTAAGCAAAACGACGGGTCGTGTGTACGTCTATGTACCCAGAATATATATATATTATATAAATGAGGGATTAGTATCTATGTAAACAGATAACAGTCGTGACATGCTTGTTACTAATGGCTTAATTTTAAATATAACTCGATCTAAATCAGTGATAACCACTGGAATATACAGGTACCTACTTAATGAAATTTAATTTAAAGCCTTTAAATAATGATTTCTGCCGTTAAAATTGAATTAATAAATAGGTATATAAGGATTAATGCCAATGATTATTGTACTTATAACTAAATATTTAGATGAGACTGTTCATCTAAATCTAAAAAACTATTTAGATGAGTTGTGGAGCCTAGCACAAAACTGCATTTAATTTTGTATGCTCTTTCTTGTATGTTTTTTGTAGCCTATGTTAGCGCCGTGCATACTCCTAAAATTAGTTGAATGATAAGTTGACAATGAAATTCGTTGGACACCGCATCAGTCAATACCTACGAGTGTTAGCAGCATAGGTACTCGTATTTATCGATTTGAAACGAAGCACGCGTGCATATTTCAGCCGAGGCCCTCAAGATTGGCTGGCTTGGGACCTAATAAAATAGTTTTTAATTTAAATCAATTTGTTCGATGACTACAAAAACACGAACAAGAAAAGTAAAAATGTATTAAGTAAGTAGCAATAGTATGTAATCCTATACAAATCGATCTAGTTCCACGGTAGCATCGATTTAGCATTTTGTTGTAGAAGCATAGAAAATCCATTATAGTCAGCCTCCGTAGCCTAGTTGGTAGTGACCCTGCCTACCAAGCTGGAGGTTCCGGGGTCGAATCCCGGCGAGGGCATTATTTGTGACTTTATTAATCACAAATATTTGTTCCTTGGTCATGGCTGTCTATGTATTTAAGTATCTATATGTATCTATCTATTATATATATCGTCGCTTAATACCTACATCACAAGCCTTAATCGAGCTTACCGTGGGACTAGGTCGATTTGTGTAAGATGTCCGAAGATTTTTATTTATTTATTATCGACTAGCAAATATTTAAATAAAATATGCCTTCATCGGGATCGAACCTAGGACCTCTAGCTTTGAAGACAGGGAATAGTGGAAACAAACTGAGCTGCAGAGGCCATTAATTACATTATTTAATGGTAGACGCGCCAATGCCCGACCCAGCCCCAATGATCGACATTTGCAATCATAATGCATACCAATAAATATCACATCAGGAGACTTATGATGGTCACGCGTTTGCCGTTTATCGTGCTACTCGTCACTTTCGGACTTGCATACTTGTTAGAACCTGACGGCAACAACGACAAACGATTAGACACGGTAACATAAGCCAACAGGGCGACAAAAATTTCGTCTTAACATTTCAATTACTGAGGTGTTTTCTTTAATCAAATAATTTGCTTGAATATTCTACAAATAAATACTTACAGCTGCCATGACAAGCGACCATAGTGGTGCTGATCTCAGCAGGGCCTTAAATGGAACCGGATCCAGCTTCTTATGCAAGCCAGACGCGATGACACTGCCTTTCAAGTAGTTCCGTTCCTCGTCCGAT
Source organism: Thaumatotibia leucotreta (assembly GCA_025490895.1). NCBI lineage: Eukaryota > Metazoa > Arthropoda > Insecta > Lepidoptera > Tortricidae > Thaumatotibia > Thaumatotibia leucotreta. The sequence goes on along the minus strand of JALPQI010000658.1, from coordinate 246,638 downwards.
ATGTAGGGATGGCAGGTTGGAGTACTGTAGCATAAAAGGCTCTGGAACAAAAACATAAAAGTTACGTTGTCGCCATTGACTAGTAAAGATTAACACTCTTATTCATAAACGTCTTCTAACTTAGCAAACCGCTAGGTAGAGTTTGTCTCTTTCGGTCTTATCAATAAAATTATAAGAGCGAGGGTTTTTACAATACTTAGCAAGCAGCTAAATTATTAGTGTTGTTTGTACCTTGTCTTATATACCTACCTATACATTTATTGCTATAAACAATAAAGGTTGACTGGTAGAGAATGCCTTATGGCATTAAGTCCGCCTTTTGTATGTCAAGTTTTTTTCTTTTGTGCAATAAAGGTTAAATAAATAAATAAAACAATCTAAGTTAGGAGACGTTTATGATTAAGAGGTTAAGGATTAAACTATTCCTTTCATTACCCTTACCACGAGTTGTCCGCGTTTCGAAACAAAAACAAAATATTGTTCAGTTTGATCAGTACCCAGTACTTACAATTTACAGTAAAATATATATCTTAATGTAGGAAATACCAATTATAGTCGTATATATCGATATAGGTACGCTATGAGATTTGTCCTGAGCGTTTTATTGTGACGAGTGGGAAGCTTTGAAAACCACTTTAAATTTTCAAAGAAATAGTGTCGATAAATTAAATGAAGTAAAATAAAACAGTACCCATTTTGGAAACCTTAAAACGTTGGATATTAAAAAATTATAAACCTGGTTCATTAAATTGATATGCAATGATAATAGTGTTATTCTTTGTGGCTATGATGATTACAAACTGAAAATCTATAAGGGCCGGATACTCATATAAGACACATACATATATTGTGACAACATGATTCAAATTGTCCTCCGTAGCCCTACCATGAGATGTCACTACGTTATTAACATAGACTTACTTTCTATTCGTCCCGCTCGCACCAATACGCTAGTACGTGTGGGAAGGATAGAAAGTAAATCCCGCTCCCGACCCGTGGTCCAACCGCTATGTCCAACTGGTTGTGCCACGGGGAAGTAAAATTATCCGTAGTCCAACCGATTGTACTACGAGGAAGTTTCTTTACCCGTGGTCCAATTGGTTGCACCACGGTACACAAAATTTATCGGTAGTCCAATACTAGACCACATATTTACGTATAGTAGTTGGACAATTGCCCCTCAGTTGTACTATGGGTCATAATTACATGACAGTAAAAAAAGTAATCTGACAGTTGAACCACGGATAATTTTACTTAACCGTGGCACAACCAGTTGGACATAGCGGTTGGACCACGGGTCGGGGGCGGTAAATCCGCATTAATAAAGTAGCGGCAGCTCATGGTACGGCTATAGGGAACTTTAACTTACAACTTACTTTCAAATCTCTTGCAATAATTCAACGTCCTCCTTTTCACTGTCTCATTATTTGTTTTTTTTTTTTATAATGAATGCGGTAGGTACCAATATGAATAATATTATGGAAGTATTACGTGCGATTCCGTTTTTATTAAATATTTAAATAACTTTGAACACTTGTTTAAACAGCATGACTACTGATTAGTGGCTTACGGTGTTAATGTGTTTTTCTCTGTCAAAGTCACAGAAGATAATTATTTTATGGCAGACAAATGTGATTAAACAATGTGTTGTGCAAACATGTTTTATACTAAAATGTACCTACAAATATGAAAACCAAAGAACAATTTATTTTTCCCCTCACTAGCTCGTAAAGTGCTCGTTTATCCTTTAATACGAACGTGTAAAAACGCATATTATTCACTTGTGTGGCAAAGTAATGATCTTGGTTTTGGAATAACAAAACGTAAAATGCTCATGGAAATTGTTCCATATTAATGATAATTAAATAATTTGTTTGAGAATTTAGTGTAAAATACAAACCTTTATATAATTATGATGATTTTAACATATAAATCCTAAAATTCCATAAGTAACAATTGTTTTATTGAATGATGATAAGATGACTAGATGCAATCACAAAACGCAGAAAATGTCAACGTCAACATTGTCAAAGAATATTATAGGTTATAATCTTTATTTACCGACTCGAACACGCATAAAAATAGTAAACTAAACAACTTTCAGGGTGTTCTGTTATAATTTTGTAAAAATAATGAATGAGAATGATTTAATAATGCATTGGCGTTGGTGTGCAACTACAGGAATGTGTTAAAATCGTGCTGCGTTTACTTTTTCGTGGTAAGTTTACTGCGACAAAATCTTGCATTAAATACATGATGCATTTGGAAAATTATTATCACTAACCCAATGATGATTGTAATGTGAACAAATAATTACCTTTTTAGAGTTTCCTCGCTATAGTGAGGGGAAAAGTTTTGTGTTACACACGGGTGCAAATGTATTTTACTTCTCGTATGTTAAAACACTCGCTGCTCAGGATTCTATTTTAGAACCACTCGCTTCGCTCGTGGTTCAACTATAGAATCCTTTCGCTTGCTCGTGTTTCAATTTCATACTCGCGGGTAAAATACAACTTTGCACCCTTGTATAACAAATAACTATTTCCTGTTGGCATCTAAGCATAGAAACTAGAGCAAATCGTAATCTTATACACGTAAATGCAACTGTCATGCAGTCTATAAAGACTGAAATAAACGAATGGTGTCATTAGAGGTACACGTACTCGTAAATAGATTGTGTGTAGTATATAATTTCCAAGTTTACAATACGATACAGTTATTCCCTATACATTTGAGTTGATCGTTTTGATTTCCCATGCAATAGTTTTGTCATAAAGAAACATGCAACCAAAGAATATATTATCACTCTACACAATTCATTTGTGTACATCATTACCTAGATATCATCGGTTGTAATATATGAATTAATGTAACCACCAAAATGACGAAATTGAGTTAAGTACCATTCGACTGCAAATTTCCGGCTCTATCGAACGGTGTATATAAAATATCGATATCCAGGAAAAATGTCGATTACGTTAACGAAAATTTTGTCATTTTGTTATGTTTCTACGTTTTTTATTAACGTATGTAAAGGTTTCAAAAAATCATCAATTATTAAATCAATTATTTCAACGTAAGTACGAATTTGTAAGTTCCTAATGTAAGCACCATATTTTTATAAAAGTCAATGCTGTAAGCGCTGTCTGTATTGTATGGCTCATAGTAAATTCGATTTCAATTTGTGAGTTACACTTAATTACAAAATCCACTTTTGATGATTTTCATTAAATTATTAACGTAACTCCAAATTTTTTTTTTATATTTAACGTAAGCACCACCCATTTTCTGAACTACAATTTTATTGTGGTCGCAGTTAGTAACTGTCTGTTAAATAGACCTCTCGAAAATGAAACAAACAAGACATCAAACAAACATCGTATCAATAGGTTAATTAACTAAAAAGATACAATATACTATATAAATGCCAAATTCGTTTTTGGGCCCTCCTGAAAAATCGTCATTTGGTGGTTACATTAATTCATATTACAAACTGACGATATAATAGTTGGAAAATGCCGATGGGCAGCAGCACCATAGATAAATTACGAGTACCTACTGCGTTCGCCAATCCGCTTGCCCTGCATGGCGATTATGGGTATTACCTCCTAATGCGTCCATATGCCTAAGTATTTGTATATTTTATTACCTATGTAATAGGAGTGGCCTACATCTAGCAATGGACTGAAAAAGACTAACGATACGAAGATAGTTGCAACAACTATCTTGGGTACGAGTGGGTATTACCTTACATTGAATGAATACGGTATTTATCACTTGCAAACATTATTTATAAAGCTATTTATTTTATCATAAGCACCTTTTAAATCGATTAACGATTATAACGACACTTATGTATTTAACATTATATTTATTTCCTCTTTTAGCCAAAATAAAATACATCAGGATCAATGTCATTCAATTAAAGATATTTTTGTTCGGCTAAGTAAAAGTATATCCGCGTGCGTAGTCTAGCACGCACGTAGTATAATAAGTAATACTGGCTATGTTTTATTAAATTTTCAGGACACAGAACACAGCCCTTTTGCGTGTATTGATTGTTTGCAATCTTAGATAGCCGCATCCCTTGCAGACGAATGATACCTGAGGGTTTTTTGAATTTGATGATCCTTTGTTAGCTAAGGCTGGACATCATTCGTTTTGTCCCGGGTTTATTCACTGGTTTGAGTGCCTGTGGTCTCCTTGACAAACAAATTGCTTGATTTGGTGTAGAACTAATTTTAACGAAAGCAATGTTGGACCTTATTGAGTATATTTTTGCCGCGGTTTCCCCGTGATGTTTTTCTTCAACAAACAGCTATTGATATGGATCATTATATAGGATGGTTAGTAAAAAAGTTATCTTTCCTCTAGTCATTGTAGCAGTTCTTGTAATCTATGGTTTAATTACATGAGATTATCAAAGAGAAAATGCTATTCATGTAGATTTAGAATTCAATCTGAAATTAGCCTGTAGGTATATTGTTACATGTTTCTTCTTTGTCCAAAAGAAACACCAGTATACTTTTTTTTGTTCTGAACCACCAAGATTACTAATACACATTTAATTCACTTCGAAAAACTCATTGATATCAGCCGGGGTTTGATACCGTGCCCTTCGGATTGAAAGTCACACGCCTTATCGCTACGCCAATAAAGTTTCATTGGGCCACTGTTTTATACTTCCTCCCTTGATGCAATCTAGCATAATTCTTGCACTTGTAAACCTACAACAATCTCTGTCCAGTTAGCTTAATGACACAATAGTTAAAAATGAAGCCTTACCCAGAATATAAACCAAATTATCCCTAGTCCTCCAAACACGTAGAACACGTTGACCCAATCTCCACCGTCTGCCAGCAGCAAACCCGATATGTACGGGCCGCAAATGTTGCCAATTTGAGCACCTCCGAATATCATGGCACCGAACCTGGAACGCTCGGAAGGCGGTGCCCAGCGTGCTAGTAAAAGCACGAATGCGGGCGTTACTGGACCCTGAAATAGGTACGTACATATTTGTTAGTTTGATTTCTTATCAAGTCTAAAAAAAATCGCGGTCTATTTTGGAATAATTTCTTTTAGGCTCTTATTTTTCCATCATATTTTTTGGTATTTTACGTCTATAATAGTCAATATGATTTACCTTACTTGTAATATTTATAGAATGCTACTTAAGAATACCTATTAGGTTAGGTGACTTATATAAACCATAATCAAATTAAAATCTCAATTTTGTATTCATTATACGTAGATGCCAAAGAACAGTAATTTATAAAGTTTCTGTATTACGTATAAAGCAACATCAAACAAAACTTATGCAATATACGAGTGAGCGAACTTCATATCGTGGAATGAAGCTTGTTCTTCCGCCACAAACTCATAAGGTTTGCAACTTCCTGTGCGCAACTCTCGTCTATTCTCCAGCGTATCGCCTCTAGCCAACCAGTAAAGGGTAATTGCAAAAAAAAATACTTATGTTGAGGTATACAAAGTTAGCCATAGTTTGCATAAGTAACTTTCGTAAGGCCAGCCGTACACCCGTAAGTTCTTACGTAAGTTATAGGGACGGGACTATAACTTACGTAAGAACCTACAGGTGTACGGCTGGCCTAATACAATGGAAACCATCGTGATTTCGTTTGCAATAAGCGCTTAACTAGATACTACGTAGGTACGATATTTGATGAACGATACATTTCTCAAAATTAAACAGCAAATCTCTATTTTAACTGCTAGTGATGCAAGTTTATTAGACAAACCGTATTAGTACTTGACTTACCTCACCCATACCTTCAATGAAGCGAATTATGAACAATCCCACAGCGCCGCCGACAGTAACAGCCCATGGGGTAAGTATAGTGGCAACAGAAGTAGCCAGGAGGCCGAAGCCGACCGTCCATTTCCCTCCGAACTTCTCCGCTAGAAGACCACCGGGCAGGTGAGTCAGTACGTAACCGTAGTAAAAGGCACTGAGTAAGAATCCCTGGGTGGCTTCGCTCCAATCATACTTTTCCCGACCCTGAAACGAAAAAATGATTTAGTTGTGCCATACTGTGATCCGCTAGTGGAAATGATAGCTTAAAATGTACTAAACTATCATTTCCACTAGCAGAACATAGTTTGATGAAATCCAAGTTACTAAAATCAGAAATTTTGGGCTGGAAAGGAGTACGTAAACTGTGAAACCGAGATCAAAAATGTGAACAAATGAGGCAGGTACCACCACAAAAAAAGATTCCCGGGAGATGGGTACACTAAAATCACTGAAATACTTATAAAAATACGTATTTACAGTTACATATCGGAACGTATACTTGCCTCATAATATATATGCGTTACGTTAGTTTCCTCACTAGAGGCGACATTGGAGGTCGTATCAGGACATGTTTCTCCTATAATGTGTTCTGTAGAAGCCGTGTGTGTTACCATCTGAGTGATCGTTATGCTCAGACAGACTCGCATCGTGAAAGAGTTTGCTAAGGCAAAAAGACCCATAACCCCAAGGACATAACGCTGGGGTATGATCATTACTGCAATAAAATTTCAATATTGTTAAAGTGATATAATTTCACATTGCTCAGACAAAGATGCTTATGAGCCCAAGATAAATGACTTAAATTCATTATATTAGCCCATTTCTAGTCATAATTAAAATTTATTTATAGTACCTACTTACTATGATGATCAAGTATTTTTGGTTAGGTAATTAAAAAAAAAAAAAAGCGATAAAAAACGATAACTAAAACAGTTTTTAAAAGACCGTGGTTTTGGTAAGTTAAGATAATAATAAATAAATAAAGAAATATCTTGGGACGTCTTACACAAATCGACCTAGTCCCACGATAAGCTCAATTAAGGCTTGTGATGTGGGTACCAGGCGACGATATATATAATAAATAGATACATATAGATACTTAAATACATGACAGCCATGACCAAGGAACAAATATTTGTGATAAATAAATACACAAATAATGCCCTCGCCGGGATTCGAACCCGGAACCTCCAGCTTCGTAGGCAGGGTCACTACCAACTAGGCTACGGAGGCTGAGGCTAATCAAAATACAGAGAAAGAAACGGAAACACAAAGAAATTAAATTTAAATATTTATTTACTGTAGAGATACAGTACCTTTTACCCTTTACTGGCTGGCTAAATTAAATTTAAATATTTATTTACTGTAGAGTTACAGTAAATAAATATTTAAATTCTCTTCGTCTTCTAAAAGCTGTTTTAGTTATCGTTTTTTATCGCTATTTTCTTTTTTTAATTACCTAACCAAAAATACTAAAACGAGTGTTTAGAGATAAATATTTGAAAGTAAATAAACAAGCGTGCACTGCTACGACTCGCTACTGTGGTTTAACAACATTGGAATTCTTTGTCATAGTTCATTGAAGTAACTTCAAAATTGGTATTTTGTCATTTTATGCAAATTTTTGAATTTGTCCTGTTTCCTCATCCATATTTTGGTAATGACTTCAGTAAATATTAATTTTCTAGCTTCACTTTTTTCACATTTATTTAAATTACATTACTATTTCAATGTTTACGTAAGCCAAATAAAGGTCAATACTGCTAAACTATTTTAATATTTATATAAGCATATATCAAATAAAAGGGTAGAAATCCTAGGGCCATGGAGCTGAGATGCTCACTTGTTATTTGAATCACTGAAAAATAAATTTACCTGGTGACCTAAGGCTGGCTCATGCCTATGCCAAGGAATAGTCATAACTATTCAGCGTGGGAATGTAGCCAGCCTTATGAGCACCCTTCTGCTAGGGACAGATCTGGGGGACTTATGTTAGTACTCGTATTTTTAATTTTTATGTATAATTTTAACAATACTTTGTAAGTGTTGTTTTCTTTAGTGTTGTTATTCTTACTTTACCTATAACGAAATTAAATAACCTAGATTGTTCTCAAAATAAAAGTCATAGTACGTAAGAACAAAAATTCTAAGGGCTTTCTTTTCAATTGAAATACAGACTAGTAAACTGCAGTGAATTATTTATTACAGACGCTCAGGACGGCTCTTTTAATCTAAATTAATGTCACTGAGGAATGCAAAAGATTCTAAGAGAATTTTCATTGTCAGACCGGAGGCTTTGTTTTGAAGTCCCCGTTTATTCATTACATTCCATTCACGGACCAGTGTCGATCGTTGAACTGCTATTAAAGTAATTGGAGCGCATAATTTCATTATTAGGAAATTAATAATTATGGAATAGATCTCAAAACAGCGAGCGGCGTTTATGAAGATTCGCTATAGTACCTTAAAAGTGGAGTCTAAAATGTGTAATTCCATTCGATGTTATTTAAATGATAACTTTTTTTTATATAATGGCACAACAAGCGTAAAGTAAACAAAGTGCCTCTACTCCATCTGATCGCAAGTGAAAAGTGGAGCCCAAATCACGACGGCAACGAACAGAAGACCAGCAGTAACCTGTCATTTGCCACCGCTAGATGCTTCTTTACGCTTCGCTTTTTCTTTTGACAGAAGTAAAGTTATGCCCTTTGACATAAAATATAAATTAGGCATAATTGAAAGGCAGTCGAGGATTTAGCTTACTTTGGATGAAAACGTATATGAAAACAAAGTTGGTTTGTTACAATATTTATTCATTTAAACTATACACTGGTATCGTAAAGTAAACAGTTTAAGTGTGTTTCTGATCTCACTGGCTCCATCCGCTAAGCCTTCCATTATTTTAATGCTTTGCAATATTGATAACATGGTGTGGGTTAGGCATATTATTTTAAAAACTTACGCATTTACCTACCTAACATCAATTATTATTATTTGAACGACAGAAGTTGTATTCTCCGTTTCGGTTCTTACTTACCTAGTCCAACTAATTTCGCTTGCCATCCAGCGCGGCAATGCTGCGAGCATTTTTGGGTCAGAATGGGGCAATTTAGTTGAATTTAGCTTACCATTTGTTTTATTTAGTGTTAATGTTAATTGTATTCTCTTTGTTTCATTGTTTTTAATAAATTTATGTAATATTTTGGTACATATTACTATAAATTCGCAGCATGGATATAGCTATGGATATTACTTACCTCGATTTAATACAAGTCTCCATCCTGTAAGCGTCATTCTGTTTCTAAAACAGTTAATTAGTGAGTACAACAGCCTCTGTTTACAGCGCTATCTGAAAACAATAGAAACCAAACTTCACTCGATGTCATTCTGACATACAAAATGTATCTCCTTCGTACAGCCGTCGTCAGATATAAATCGGAGCGGCCACGGTGATCACAAATGTCTGAACGTACACTGTAGCGCTGTCATAATAGAGGCCTCTCTAGATATTTGTAAGCACCCTAGAAGCTTCAATATTTCTGAAGGCGTCGTATATACTTGTATGTATCAGAAACATCTACATAAAATTAATTGAATCAATCTCCAGGCTACAAAAAAGGCAGCTAAAAGTAAAAATAAATCTTGAAAGTTGCCATAAATTACTATCGTACCTTAAAAACTGCAACTAATAGTTACTTAAGTTAAATATTAAAGGCTAGGTACTTGTAAACCAGGTGCCAAAATATTGATCGTAAACACCTTGTATTTTCACTTCATGTTCCTCATTTGTTCATTTCACAAAATATGAATGAAAAGGTGAACAGATTTGCCGACACAAGTGAATTGTTTTTATCTAAAACTCCTGACGCATACTGTACATCATCTGACAGCGATGATATCGCGACGCGTGGTACCGATTGTCACTGTTTAACACAGAATCTGATAACACACTCTCAATGAAGCTTAAGATAAATACATCTGAGATAAGAGGAAAGAATTCAGTAGTGCAGATAAGCTGCCAAACATTCTTTGAGTGTTCTGTTTGCTTTACAAAAAAAAATAATTAATCATGCTGAGTAGCATCATGTAACATGGATATCGACCCCCTTTTATTATCATAAATAGATTGTGTCACAAAGGATCATCAATTATACATATCGGCGACGGCGATCATCGAAACCCGAATGAAATAAAAGATTCCACAATAGAATCCTGAACATAGTGAGTGAAATCCTGAGCTTAATGAGGAATTCGAGCGATAACGCCCAAAACAAAAATATATTTTCAAATCACCTATTCGAATACGGGTCTTTTCTTTCCTGCTAGGAGGGAACGAAGTGGAACTTTTCAGTTCAAGGACTTTATATTGCCAGCTTAAAAAATAACATTGAATTAATATTAAAATAATGTATCTTATAATTTTCTCATGGGTGTTGTGAAAAACAGCATGTGTCACATGGTATCAAAATTAATTTCGTCTTGGACTTTAACGCTTGAATCCCCTCATTACGCTCAGGATTCCACTTTAGAAACGCTATTCTATTACATTGCTACTTTCGTGCTTCAATGAATGCCCTCGCCTAAAATATATGTTTGATCCCTTGTATCATAATCCACTATTTCATAATGTAAATTTTTTGATGATTTTTATTTTTATTGCTCAGTTTAACCACAAATAATAAGAAATGTTTTCAGCTTTGTCGCACTCCCACATTTTGGAAACAACCGTCAACGTAAAAACAAGCAAGTCTGACATGCTTGATTTTAGGTTTGTTGCATTGTACTAAAATGTAGGGGAAAATGAGTCAGTTACGTCTTTTTGCTTTTGTTATAAAACGTATTTTGTCGAATTCTCTTAAAACAACTAAGTAGATCAAATATGTTCAAAATCATGTTGCGAGTAGATTGCATCATGTCCCATATTTCTGATATTTTTTCACATTTTATAAACCTGCCGATAAAAAGATTAAGGGGTGGAGACACATTTTTTTAGACTTTCTGGACTATTATTTCTGAAAGTATTCCACTAATCAAATTATTAGTAAAGAAACCATAAACTTATTTTAAAAAACCTATCATATGATGAATTACAAATTAACATTTGGATAAAAAATGTTTTTTGACATTTAGCTACATGTATAGGATGTAGCTAAATGTCAAAAAACATTTTTTACCCCCCCTTAAAAATATTATTTTGCAATTTATATTCAAAACTCAGTAGCAACACACAATATATACCTTGAGCTGAAATTTCATAAACGTACGCTAAACAGTTACAACAGAAACCGCTGTGACATACAGACGGACAGGCAGGACGCAAATGATTTCCGCTTTAGCCACTTTGGCTACGGAACCCTACAACAGTATTATTACTGTTCTTCCTATTCTAATTATTAACAATATTATAAATGACCATTTTATTCCTAAATTATCTAACTTATCATAAGTATTGTTTTTATATTTTTTTTGCCATAAAATGGTAGTAAAATTGACAAACTGATAAAATATTGTTTAAGTAGCATATAACCAAACCTGATAGGTAGTTCTTCTTCCTAGCGTTTTCCCGGCTTATGCCACGGCTCAGAGAGAGCCTGGTAAGCTGATAACTAAACTTGATAGGTAGTATTCTACATAATATTTATTTTCTGACTTTTATCGAGATCGAATGTTTTCCTATACATTTTACATAGACACTGCAGCAAGGTCGTAATATTTTTAATTACTTAAAAATCTTAAAATATACGTATAAAGTAAACGTCTGGTTAGTTTAAAAGCCAAACGCTGAAATCAAGCATATCCAGAGACAATTTGAATTTCAAGTATCTCATTTAGAGATACTGCTTTCCAGCTTGGATCTGGACCAAATGCTTGGTTTTAACGTAGATGTTGAGGGAAATTCGACGAAGCTGAAAACATTTCTTATCTATAACTTCAAAAATAAGGGGTTTAGAAGAAAATTTTTGATGCAGAAAAATGCGTTTTTGGTTCCTTTTTCAAAATATGCAAAAAAAAACAAAAACTGAAAAAAATGGACATACTTGACTTCAACTTTGGGCAGCCGAATTGTGACGAACATTGCCAAATGTTTTAGGGCTTAGGAAGTTTCAATACATAGTTGTTTTTTTTTTGTTACCGACAACAATACATTTTTTTATTTGAAAGTAATATAGTAAATGCCACTTTAGTTCTATTTTAGACTTATTTTAATGTGCTTTGTTACTATTTTTCTAAATTCCATTAGTAAGTAAGAAATGATTACAATCGGACAGTACAGTCTATCAAATTTCTACACGAAACGCAACATTTAGCGTTAAAATAGTTGACAAGTATAGGAATGTAGTCGTGTTGGTCCCATACTGAAAGTTCATCGTAATGGTTGGTAGATTCAGCCGGTAGCGAAAGGGATCGTCTTTCCGTTCCACCCTATATAACTAGCATCATGTTCATCCACCCCCAATACAGAACATATCAATAATAACACAAAGTGACCATAAACAGCAAAGTATAATACTGGAAGTTTTATCTGACAGTTTTATCTGATATATCAAACCATCGTTTCAATGAATAATCCAAGACCCCACTGATCTGATAAAGGCCTTGAAGCGACACAAAACATTACAAATTCTGTCCTATTCATTAAATATTCTGATTTATTTTTCTACTAATAGTAACTACAATAAAAAGTAATTTTAATAAATTACATTTTGTCTAAATTTTCTTTTATTTCCTCGCAAATGTGATAAAAAACAATGTGTGTACCACGAGCAGTAAGGTGATTACTAACTAAGGTCGCTTAAAACCTTCGGCGTCTAGCTACAATAGCCATCAATAGACCCTTTCTTACCGCCCTAGATGCACAATGTACTAATATTGTAAATGTATACTGTATAGGTAAAATTAAAAGGGGGATGGGATTTTTTGGAATTCTGGAGTGGTTAGAAAGCATCTATAGACTTTAAAAAAACTTTTTCAGTCCCTTATTCTGTTTAAAATTGAAAGGCCTATTTAATTATACGAGGGCTGTTCCGAAAGTTTTTAGTTGCTCCGGTTCTATTCATGCGATTTAAATTGAATTTATATCATTGTGAGGGACATTTCAATACTTATTATGGTTAGTAAATTCATACATGTAATGGGAATAGTTTATTTATTATATTTTTTTTACAAAAAGCTGTTTTGTATGAAATTTGACATTGTATGGAAAAATTGGCCATTTTTGACACATTGAAGCATATTTTGTATAAAAATCTTTGAAAGCCGTACTTGAATATACCCGGGATAAATAATTTAGTTCGTTTTGCGTTTTTTAAATTATATTTGAAGAACAATGATTATTGATAGAATGATGATTTTTACAATATTCGAAATTCCAATTTTAGAGTTTACGATTTTTTTCGATGCCTACTCATTTATAATTAAAGTAAAGGATATCACGTAATTTGTACTTAAAAATAACGGAAATATCTTCAATTACTAGTATCTTTAAAATAAAATAATTTTATAAGCGAATGATGCTCATAGCATCTCATTAAAAAAGTGTCTTAAAAAACCGGTATCATGGTCATTGGAGTAAGGCTCGACACGTCTAAGTAAAACAAAATAATAAAAATATCTAAAATCTTTACTAAAACAAATTTACACCGCCTAAAGCGTCATTGAAATATCCCTCAAAATGATGTAAGTTTTATTGAAATCGCATGAATAGAACCGGAGCAACTAAAAACTTTCAGAACAGCCCTCGTACACCACACCACACTGTAGGATATCAGCGTGTAAGAGAGGTATTCGATAATTTACATATCTGAATTTAAAGGATTACGCATTTTCGAACCATAACCTTTACAATTATTCAGTAATGCACAACTTACTTTTGTCGATAAATTGGCCAAAAATCAATCATCGTAACCCGATCATTTGTTGTAACAGGACATCACTATTTCTGTTAAGACCTAAATATAGATACACAATTTATAATAGTGTATGTATAAATATAATGCGTGTCACTAGTTGGGTGCGTTAAATAAAAAAATATTGATATGATAGTAGAAATAGTCAAACATCAGTGGATATAATTGAATTTAATGTCAACCTTCATAACCCTACCAATAACACCGTGTACCAGATACCGGAGATTTCAAGTTCGTGTGCTAGCGAGGACATTTATTAATGCGTTTGTCAAGAATATTCATTCATTTCTTTACTTATGTGCCCTATATTTTGCCTATAGGTAAATATATATATATATATATATATATATATATATATACATATATATATATTGCCCTATGAATTTATGCCATTATAGGCTTGTCACTAGAAAAAGTGCACTGCATGCTGACGGCAATAAGAACATATTTATCACACCCCAACTCTTCCCGTGGGTATTGTAGTTAAGTGTCTACTAAGGAATTGAAATGTCGCTGACCATTCACTTATTGAAGATCGACTATAGGCAACGTCATCATAATGGACACATAATGCGATCGCCAAACAGCTTGCCCAGCGTGTCGATTATGAGTATACGTAATAGGAGAGGCTACGTCCAGCAATTGATGATAATAGGCTGATGATGTGAAGAAAAGGTAAAAAATAAAAAAAAGTGTGAGATTTTATAAGGTATCGGTAATTACGATACGGGACCATTCATTATCATTTACTGTACTTAAATGTAATTTGGTCCTACTAAACTCTTGCGTATGACATTATATATCATCGCTTCGTACCCAAATTAGGTACAAGCCTTAATTGAGCTGAATGTGGGACTAGGTTCCCTTATGTAAGATCGTCCTATGATATTCATTTAATAATTTCTAAAAGGTACCTATAGCAATCATTATTATAAAGATATTGGACATAATTATCTAGGTAGATTTGTTAGCCTCCTTAGCCTAGTTGGTAGTGATCCTGCCTACGAAGCTGGAGGTTCCGGGTTCGAATCCTGGCAAGGGCATTCATTGTGTATTTATTTATCACAAATGTTTGTTCCTTGGTCATGTATTTAAGTATCTATATGTATCTATCTATTATATATATCGTCGCCTGGTACCCACATTACAAGCCATAATTGAGGTTACCGTGGGATTTATTTAGATACGTTACATTTATTTTGGTATTAGGTATCAGATATTATTTGTTGTTTTTTTTAGCGGAGTTAATCTGATTTTTTTTTCATAACACGAGCCAATACTTATACCAATTTATGTGCCAAGTTCTTTATTTCCTACTACGCCAAGGTTGTCTGGAATAGATTACTTTTTTTATTCATTTCGGTATTCTTGTTTAGTTTGCACAAAAAATTGTTATTTAAAATTAGGTTAATTATTTTGTGATCTATTTTCCAAAGTTATTTCAACATGCAGCTAAAATACATACATTATCAGGTGTTTAACCAATCGTTACACGCCAGTGTGAAAATTTTGCGTCGAAATTGGTCATGACTATAACTGTAGACATTTTACAATGCATTATGTCGGAAACTGCTCTTTTCAAGGCTATACTTATGCATAGAAAGTGGCTCTTTTCCGCACACGTGCGGGAAAATAGCTTTTTAATTGGTGAATAATCCAAAAATGTTGTATTGTCCAAAGTGTCCAAACCAAGGTATTGTTTAAATGACAACAATCGAACTTACATCTTTGACTTTATTTTAAAATATAAATGTTTGCAGAGAATACATTAAAAGTGTAAATATAAAAAAAATCATTTTAATTTTAAGAAAAACTAAGATATTTGCTTTTCTTTAATTTTTTCAAATCAACAACACCTTTATATTTTAATGCTGCTCCACTCCAACTCGGACCCATTTTCAAACGGTGAGAAACGCGCTCTCATTGGTCGTTCCTATTCGTCTACCTTTTTCATAGTGAAAGGTCCGTATCGTACCGAATTAAACCTTTTAAGTCCATTGACAAACATTTTATTAATTCAAATTTTCATAGATATAAAAAACAGCACTCGAAAGTGAAATTACTATAATAGAATGTTGATTTCTGTGACAAATAAATAAAGTTTTTGTTTTCTTAAGTGCTACACAATTTCTTTTTGTGACACACGTAGCCCAAATGTTCAACTCGGACCGAGTCACCGAGTAAACGACGGTATTGGGCCAGGATTGGCTAGTTTGTTTATTGGTAGTTTCAGTTTCTTTTCACCACATAAATTTGTTTGTTAAAAATATTTCGTTCTCTCGTTCTCATTCGTATATCTTTGATGGAGTTTTTACACCACAATGGAAGTAAATAGTGGTATTAGTGATATTCAGTTGACGCCTCCGGAAATTCGTGAAGAAGCGCAAACAAAAATTAAATAAAATGGTAGGTACTATTACTTCTGACTTTTTTTTCCTCACATACTGCATTGTAAAATGTTGTTCGATATACGCGTAGAAATGTAGGCGTCTTCGCAACTCGTGTCGGCAAAAAACACTCACTTCGTTCGTGTTTTTAACTCACCGACACTTGTTGCGAAAAAGCCTACTTTCCACACTTGTATCGAAAATAACTATTATGACATTAATCGATAGCTTTACTACATGCTTAAACGGTGTATGGTCAAAATACATACATTTTGAGTTAATATTATTTAGATCCAGGTGTGCAATATTTGTGTTACCGTGTTTATGCTACCCTGGATTTGTGGATAGAGCTATCCCAAACTACCTAGTTAGTTACTCACTCCAAAATATACTAACGTGTGTTGTTGTGGACTTAACATATACCCTATACCCAACAGTGGGTAGACAGTAGACACAGGCTGAATACATAGACAGGATAAAAAAATACACGCATAATTTATATTACATTTAATCTTATCTCTCAGCATTAAAATATAACTTTTAATTTATTCCTAATATTGTCATTTTAGTCAATGTTTTGTTTTTTCTTTATTTTCACTTGTAGGCGCTTCACTGTCTTTCTTCTTAGTGGGTAGAGGTCCATGTTTCCAGTCAGATGGGTACCCATACTTCTTGACGTCATCCCACCACTGTGGCTCTCCCTGTGCCCAGATGATGTAAATGATATTTGTGACCACCAACACGGCGAGACACACCCAGAATGCTATCCGCCATTGCAGTAGCGTCGACTGTAACATAAAAACAGAATTCATTAACAAATATTGAAAATGCATGTGAATAATGTAGTTGACGTAGAAAATGAATGTTTACATGTCGTAATTTCAACGTAGGATATTATAATAACCCCCAATATCCTTCGGTCATTCCAAGTGGTTAAAATTTCATGATAGCACACTGTATAAGTATCAGTGAAGCTGGATGGCGGACGTAGTAGTAAACGGAAAGGTCCACAAATAAATCTTATGTCAAAAGGAAAAGTCATTACTTTTGCGGCATATTTCAGAGGTTGGATCCTTGGTCCAACCTCTGAAAAAGTCGATTGTTAGGTTAAAACCCAAGTAGAAATCAAGACTTGGGTTTTAACCTTACAATCTTGATCTTAATTTCATGAGAAAATTGAATGTGTATCGTAAAACTTAAAAATTACTAAGATCGGTAATACTTAATGTTTAAGTTGTGGTATGGAGTGTAGTAATGTTTGGGTGACACATTTAATAGTGATCAAATTTTTGTATAGGTTCACTTAAACTATTAACTACCTAAAGTTGTAAAAAAATGGATGGAAACTATTAAACGACGATGAATTACCTGTGGGGTTAAAAGGCCAATAAGATACGGTGTTATAATAGCAGCTATAGCCGCTATGCCGTTAACCATAGCGGTAGTAGTGCCAGCATAGTTCGGCGTGATGTCCAACGCGTTGATCTTCATGCCACTGTAGTACGCGCCCATGAGTGTCATGGCGGCTATGAACCAGAACACGGCCAGTGTTGTGTCGCAGCCGGAGTATGAAGCCATGATGATGCAAATTCCAGGACCAGTGGCAGCTATAGTAGAGAAAAATTAAAAATAATTTAAGTTCCTTTGATTCTCGAGTACGGTTGACAGTAATCGAATGAAATGGTCACTTAATGTCAGTAGTATCATTAAAATTACAAAATGTCGATAAATCTAATTTAAATTGGATAAATTACATTTATCGACATTTTGTAATCTCTGCACAGCCATATTAGACCCATGTTAATGTACAATTACACATATCGATACCTTTGGGTTCAATTGTCGTAAAGGTCAAAATGCAGGTTTTCAGGAGAAGCAAAAAACTATTTTTTTTTTAGAAAACTGTCAACAACTTTATTGTTTTTTAACCTATATTTGCGACGTGTATATGAAAACAATGTAGATTGTTGGTATCTTTGACCTGGTGTAGCAATCGTAGTGATAAGCTAAACGGCTTAGAAGTTAGATGTTGTAAATGACATGTCAAAATGCTATGTATGTCCTTTACACCCACGATTTTTTTGTGCAATTAGAGTTGATAGGGTCGTAAATGACGGTCTTAGATAATTTTCTTACAAATTTGGGGCGTAAATGTAGGTGACATGGTACAAAGAGCGACTGTTTTCCGTTTAATTTACTCAAAACACTATTAAAACATTTATTAAAACGTAGGAAATATGGCGAATGAAAGCCTAATTAGAGTTGTAGTATATTTTCTCTAAATATTTAGTCATAACAAAGAACTAGACAACTTATATGTATGGAAACACTAGTGGTTTCAAAACTATACAACATTTTTGCAACAATTTTAATGTTATTGTTTCAGTGCTGCGCTGTCTCAATAGTAATTTAAACGTATAAGCTATTACTTCCAGCAGGGGAACGCTTTCGTAGTGTCATCATCAGCCTTTATCAGTCCACCACTGAACAACGGCCTTTCCTTAGCCTATACGTATGAACGCATTAGGAGGTAAATGCCCGTAATCGCCACGCTGGGCAAGTGGGTTGGCGATCGCAGTACTGTATGAAATGTGTCCACTATCATGATGCTGCTGCCATCATCAATCTCCGATAAATAAACGGTCAGTGACACTTAAAACCCTTAGCCAACTCTTACCACGGAATAGTTGGGGTGGTGACAAATGTATTCTTACGACCATCATCACACGGCAACATGGCACGGTTTCGTAGTATATGTAAAGAACAAACACTACTTAATGGTAATAGTAAAGTTTAATAAGCAACTGTTCAAGTAGTTCATGCTTATGTGATATGACACAGGTAGTATTTGAAAGACTTTACAAGAAACAAGAACTAGGAATACCTACGGGTTAAGTTCCCCGGTTCTGAAGGCACAGATTGTACCTATTTCTAGAAATTAACTCCTAGATACGATTATAATGTTTTCAGATATTACTTTATTTCTACTTATTTCTACTCAAGATTCAGAATTACTGTCACATATAGTATATGTATAAACTAGGTACTTGGACAGTGGCTGATAACAGTTTACTGATTACCTTTAGTGTATTTTATTTACATAAATACGAAAGTGATCCCCTCTTAGATTTAAAAGTTGTGTGGATTATGTTGATTTGACATGAAATTAATATATTTCCCATACAATTATTTGTATGTGTACAAACAAATTTATGGTAATAAACAACAACAAAAATTACATCGGTCCTTTACCACCCTGATCATTCAGTAGTATTTGTATAAGAAATATAAGAATTAATTTTTCGTGCCGGTCGTAAAGGACAACAAAGAGAAAACTTGTTCTTTAAGCCCAAGTTGGCCATAGAACTACAGAAAGTAATCGTAAAAAGTAAGGGCGTAAAGGACAATACATAACGTATTAGGTCACTTACAACACTATTTTTATTTGTCCATTTCCTTTACGACACAGATAATTATTTATAATAAATGACTTGATATTTACGCCCCAGTCACTAAGCTGTTTTTGCAAGTCCATAGTAGAGAATCTTGGTCGTAAAGGCAACTTTTTGAGAGATATCGAAACTTTAACTATACAGATCGATAGCGCTTGAAATTCTGAACAAAACTGTATATATAACTCATTTTCGCCAAAATGTCCTTTACGACAATTGAACCCAAAGGTATCGATATGCACTTACAATTAAATTACGGATTCGATTAGCTAACGATAGAAGTACCTAGGTCTACAATGATTTGGAATTGGTTTTAGCACAACTGCATATACATAATATATACGTTCATACGCAAATCTATAATAATGATAAAGGTTCCCATTTGTTCATAATTATGTAGGTACGTACAATATTTGATTCGGAAGATTACATACCAATAGTAGTATAAATCTTTCTTGCATTAAGAATGCTGTGGTATCCTCGTTTGACGCAGAAGTCACACAGCAGGCCGAAGAAGAAGGCGGCTATCCACATAGCCACGTAAGGCATAGAAGACAAGACCCCCGCTGATTTTATGTTAAACTTGAGTACGTCCGTCATGTACTTGGGGAGGTCGGTGACCATTGTGAAGTATCCCCAGTCATGTCCAACCTGTCAAATAAGAAATTGCTAAATAACATAATTGATTTCGATGACTGCAAGCTGTTGGCGTTAGGTATCATTGCTGAAGCAATCATCGCCTATTGGATCAATTGCAAATATCACGAAAGCACAAAAAAATTGGGCATAGTTTTTAAAACGCCTTTAATGAAAACAAAACTTAGTCACATGTTTGTGTTACGAAGTTAGGTACCTACCCAGTTTGTAGGACTAGATTTTGTAACACAATGGACGCGATCAAGAGAAAAACTCCTTAACTATGTATGTATTTTTTTTATGCAATCGACCCTATTATGAATATCATTCGACAAAAGTAAGGGATGATCGTGTGTTTAAGCCTCATTGGCAGTCTTGTGTTAATAATTATGGTTTGGAAAAAAATACTAAAAGTGGGTCAAAAACCATGCCAAGTATTTTGGACGTCGTCGAATTAAGGGTTAAGGGCATGCCTTGCTACCAGGCGCCTTCACTTTCCGCCCAGGTTCTATCAGGTATCATGGTTATTAATGTTATTATGTATGTACACTAGAGTTGGTTTGACGGCAACGAGGGAAAAGAAAAAATCTGGCAAAACAATATGTCGTACCAAAGACATGATCTCACTTTGTGTGGGATATTTTTATGTCGGTAGGTGTACGATTTTGTAACAACTTACCCCCGCAATAATTAAAGCCCACAATGGGACGGAACGCAGCAACGCCTTCCAAGGAACTGGGTCCAAATCATCCTTTGCCGTGCTCATCAGAGACGATACATTTTCATTCAAGAACTTCTTTTCCTTGTCCGATATGTATGGATGTGTGTTCGGTGTGCTATAGCAAAGAACAGTCTGGAACAAAATAGTAGGTATTTTAATATAACTTACATAATAATAGATAGATCAAATTATTTGAGCAGCTGCAGTAGTAGCGCCGAGCATCAAATTTGATGTAGATGTATGTAGTACCTACTAATAGATTTTTGCTAGTCAATCCAAATTTTTCCAACACTTTCCTCAAATATTTGTATTTTAACACGAGGGGTACTATTGAATGATGACGCTAAAGAGTATCTGTCTCAAAAATGCTCCAGACATGGTAGTCTCAGTAGAGTAAAAAATATTTAAAAATGTATAAATAATATCGCATTGATATTTATTTCAAATTAATTTTAAATTAAAATGGAATCGAAAGTGTTTCTAGATTTATTTTGTGAAGGCGTTACATTAAGTACATGATTACTCGAAGGTTTTCGTTTAATCCAGGAATTATCAAAAATCTTAGTGTTTCTATCTTATCAAAAAAATATTAAATGGAATGCCACGTGGTATAGACATTATCATTAAATTATAGTTACACAACTGTCAAAGACCAGTTAGTCGGATGTCAAGTTGCGAGTCATGCCTAAGCATTTTCCGCCTTAGATGCCTAGTATTTATTAAACAGAAAGAGCTTAAGTAAGAATATGCTATTCATGGACTCTACACACGTCTACCAACTTAAACTCACTTGCATAATAATGGAAGCTTACGATAGTCCCATGTTTATCGTTGTCTTCACATTCTGACAAGTATGCTAGTGCGGAAGTAATGCGTGGCACGATAATTGGTAAAAATGGGACCACTAAAAGACAGATAGTATGTATGTGTGTGTGTATTCAAATAAGCAACTTACCCAAAGAGCAAACCACACCAGTCCCAACCCTCCAAACAAGTAAAAAACGTTGTCCCAAACTCCGTCGCTTAAAACGAATCCTGAGAAGAATGTTCCAGCAATGTTTCCAATCTGAGCACCGCCGAATACGATGGAACCTATCCTTGCACGTTCCGTTTTTGGAGCCCAGCGGGATACCATTGACATCAGTGCGGGCATTGTTGGACCCTAAAAATAACAAAGTATTTTTAAGTATTGACAAAGAACATATTGTGAAAACACAAATCAAATTATTTATTAACTAAATATTTTGATTTGTACTTTTAATTTATGTACTTTTTTGTACTTTTAATTTATTGACAAAGAATTACCGCATCTTTTAACTGGCGGCAGAGAAATTGTGAGTTACGAGATTACTACTTTGCTTATTCTCTTAACTTCACAATATTTGTACTGGTGAGAAGAGTACGGGCACTGAGAATATAATTTCGTTCTAATTTGGTTGAACGAATATTACTTCGATCAACCTGGAAAATATCCTTATGATATGATGCATGTAAGACAAACTTAGGAAAAATGTTTGCTTTGAAAAACAATACAATCAAGGATTACTGCATTCCAGCAACAACAACTGCACAAAGTCATACTGCTTGTAATAGAGAAGAACCAGTACATTATTGACAAATAGGGAACTTTATAATATTTGATGTTCCTCAAGTTCGCAATAGTATTGATACGACAAACCTGGTCTGATGTTACTAACATTAACAAACTACATATACTTCGAAATTTTATTACTTACTTCACCAAAGCCTTCGATAACTCTTAACGCAAACAGCGCCGGTGCTCCTCCCATTTTAGTCACAACAGGAGTAATGAAAGTACAAATGGCTGTAGAGAGGAGACCCACGCCGAGCACCCATTTGCCTCCATACCGCTCAGCCAGCATACCCCCAGGAATGTGTGTGATTACGTAGCCGTAGTAGAAGGCGCTTAGAAGTAGGCCTTGAGTGGCTTCGCTCCATTCGAATAAAAAGCTCTGAAAATAGTTTGATGTCAATATTATGATAATAATTATAAACACTTTATGAGCCCGAGATTCTCAAGGAGATACAAACATTGTAATCACCGAAAACCGCCGCGTTCGTAATGGCGGTTCTCCATAATTTGCCTGAGGTCCGTTTGGAAACCGATTATAAATATTTTTTGTAATGACACAAAAAATAATTGTAAGATAATGATAACTAAGATGTTAAATTAATAATTTAATGAAGATGTGTAAATAAATAATTTAAAATTACTTTTTTAACCGAAACAACACTATCACTTTGTTTACAATAATTTTAAAATATATTATGACTACCTAAAACAAACTTATGAAGCCAAAGAAAGTCCAAAAATATTCCAAGTCTGTCTCTAAAGGTCTAATTTTATTTACGGATGACTCTCGGGGCATTCTATTATTGATTAGGTGGTTGTGTATTATATGGACTTAGAAATACAATTTACAATTTAATTTCAGCTCTGTATTATTGTTTTGTTACCGTAATAATTCTACTAGTCATCTTTACTCTTTGAATTGAGAGTTCGAAGTCCAAATTCTAATCTTCTCAATTTCAGTAGTCATCTTTACCTACTCTTTGAATTGAGAGTTCGAAGTCCAAATTCTAATCTTCTCAATTTCAGTAGTATTCCTCGCACAACAACGCATCAGTATAGCGATACAGCGAGGAAATGTCGCCAACATCCTCGGTACAATGCCACAAGGGCCAATCTCAGATGTAGGTTAGGTTAAGCAGATTATTTAGATCGAATCTATGTATTTGTATATAAATTAAAATTTTGAAAATAAATATGGTTAAAAAACCTAATTTCAGAATTATCTCTAATGTGAATCTATCGTCGTTGGGCTTATCTTAATAGATTCGTTTTTTTTATATGAACCTTATTTTAAGTTAGTTATAAGTTTCCAATTATGTTTTTTATCAGGTAGTAGGTACTTTGTAGGAAGACATAAATTAGAAATAAAATAAGTAAAAAAAGTTTTAAGTTAAACGGTTTTTATTGCACCAAAAACTAGAAAATAAAAATTTGTTATAACTTACCGTAAATGCTACTTTCTGTAGATTACTCACGTGAAACTATTATCACTGTAGTCTTCCCAAGTCGGATGCTGAAAGCCACGTTCAGCCTCTATGTCAGTGGATTAAGCGTTACCTAATCGGAAACTTTTACCAAACTGAAATAAAAACGTGGGGCGTACGGAATTGTGATTAAGTTACATAGTTATTTTACTTATTTAAGAACACACATAGAATTCAAGACAGCAATAGTGTAATAAGTTTTGTTGTTGCCTTGATAAAAGCTATTTACCTCGGTAGGGGTGTTGGAACAGATGGATGATTAATTGCAAAATTAAAGCTAGGTACAATTGCATATTTTGAACTTGTATGTTTCTTTATTATAACGCCCCACGTTTTTATTATAGTTTGGTAAAAGTTTCCGATTAGGTAACGCTTAATCCACTGACATTGAGGCTGAACGTGGCTTTCAGCATCCGACTTGGGAAGACTAAAGTGATAATAGTTTCACGTGAGTAATCTACAGAAAGTAGCATTTACGGTAAGTTATAACAAATTTTTATTTTCTAGTTTTTGGTGCAATAAAAACCGTTTAACTTAAAACTTTTTTTACTTATTTTATTTTCAAGTTTTTAGTGCAATTATTAAGTTAATTTCCGATACTATACCTACTTATCTAGATCTAGATCAAAAATGTTGTTTGTAATATGTTATGCAAATTATGCATGCTAAGTAGCGTTTATACTCTCGCGATTTTATCACGAATCACGACACATATATCGACGGCAGCAAAGAATAAACGGACAAATGCAATTTTACCGAAATTCACTTTTTTGTTTAAATAACCTTATAATAACGTCTTTTATGTTGCATTTTATTTTCAGCACGGTATTCGTATTATTTAAGATTTTTTCGGAAGTATTTCAAGACATCTTCATGTACGTTTTAAAACAGTTCGATGTAGAAACGGTCATAGCAAGTTGTCCGTTTATTCATTGGAGTACCTTATATTGACAAAAATTTAAACAAAGATATCAGTCAGGTGTCGCGGGTAGTTTTTGCGAGATTTCATTACTAAATATTATGTATGTTAGCACTAATGTGGGTGAGTATATTTTATTTAACTAGATACGTTTTCAGAATTTACTTACTATAATCACACTAAGATAAAATTATAAACGCAATCTGATTTTCTCGTGTATAGGAAGATAAATGACAGTTATCCTCATTTATAGTTACTATTATCCAGCGTAGATAAAGACATCTACGCTATTTCCATAAATACATATATTTTTGTAAATTATAACCAATCACTAACTTTGTATTACTTTTTTTAAGCATTGTGCTAAATTTTATATAAATCGGTTCATTATTTTAAAAAAAACACGGTTTTTCCTTAAAACACCCTGTAGTGTAAAATTGCAGTTCTGTAACCTTTTACTAACCTTTTATTCTTTGCTACCGTCGATATGTAAACGTAATGGACATTATTTTATGTGTAACGGGAGGCGAATCCCTGCTGAATAGATATTTTTAGATATTCGACACTAAAAAAATATTATTAAATATCTCGATCGACAAATGAAAACCAAAAGCTGGGCGTGGTTAATGGAAGCTTGAATGCCTGATGTGTCTCAAATGGACGTGTTATTCATTGGAGGAAGGAAGGAGGAATATATCAATCAATTTGGTTTATTGAGAAAATCATGTTAAAATTTTTATATTGTACACATTATATAAGTCGAATTTCAAGACTATAAAATATAAGCTCATTCTCTCAGTCAACCAACCGGAGGACCGCAGGTCTGACGGCTCGCCCTACGCGATTCACTCACGCCGTTACTCTTATCAGCTGGAAGGCCGCAGGCCCGACGGCTTGCCCTACGCGAACCACTCACGCTGTCACTCTATCTGCTGGAGGGCCGCAGGCCCGACGGCTCGCCCCATGCGAACCACTAACGCTGTCACTCTATCAGCTGGAGGGCCGCAGGCCCGACGGCTCACCCTACGCGAACCACTCACGCTGTCACTCTATCTGTTGGAGGGCCGCAGGCCCGACGGCTCGCCCTACGCGATCCACTCACGCTGTCAGTCTATCAGCCGGAGGGCTGCAGGCCCGACGGGTCGCCCTACGCGATCCACTCACGCTGTCAGTCTATCAGCTGGAGGGCCGCAGGCCCGACGGCTCGCCCTACGCGATCCACTCACGCTGTCAGTCTGTCAGCCGGAGGGCCGCAGGCCAAACGGCTTGCCCTACGCGATCCACTCACGCTGTCAGTCTATCAGCCGGAGGGCTGCAGGCCCGACGGGTCGCCCTACGCGATCCACTCACGCTGTCAGTCTATCAGCTGGAGGGCCGCAGGCCCGACGGCTCGCCCTACGCGATCCACTCACGCTGTCAGTCTGTCAGCCGGAGGGCCGCAGGCCAAACGGCTTGCCCTACGCGATCCACTCAAGCTGTCACTCTATCAGCTGGAGGGCCGCAGGCCCGACGGCTCGCCCTACGCGAATCACTCGCGCTGTCACTCTATCAGCTGGAGGGCCGCAGGCCCGACGGCCCGCCCTACGCGAACCACTCACGCTGTGAGTCTATCAGCCGTAGGGCCGCAGTAATGATATACGGTACTAAGCCATGGTCGCTTACAATGGCCTCATAAGAAGGGTAGGCCCCCCACAAGGTGGACTCATGACCTGGTGAAGGTCGCTGGATGCGGGTGGCACAGGGCCGGTCCTTGTGGCAATCTATGGGGGAGGCCTATATTCACCAGTGAACATCTTTCGGCTGATATGATGATGATGATGATAATGAAATCCGTATGTTTCTACCAAATATCTAAAGCAGTACTTCAAAATCTACATATCGCTCAACCTAGCGGTTGTGACAGGCAGTAACACTGGAGTATCATATTTGAGGAGTTGGACGTTAGTATTAAATTCGCAAGATTCTACTTAATATCTAAAGAACTTCTTTAAAATCAAGATATCGATAAAAGATAAACCCTGTGGTTATTGTAGGCAGTACTGCAGCATCAGGAGTGAGGAGTTGGAAGTCAAGATCAGGCTATTAGTATTTGATTATGCCAAACATGCTATACTTTCATTTTCACGTGTCTAACACTCTCGGTTAAGGTAAGCAGTACGTCTGCAGCATCAGGCTTTGAGGATACAAGGATACAAATATTATAATATTGCATTGTCATGGGGACTTAATAAGAGTTCCAAATCTTATTGATTTCGGTGCAGTAGAAGTGGTCAAAAAATCGATCACAAGATTTGAAGCATCGACGACAGTTGATACGCGGTGAAGTTAATAAAAACCGTTTAATTAACATAACCTATAATTTTTTGAGAGTCAGTTATGTAGCTTTCGACTAATTTTTCGATCAACTAACTCAGTGTTTAGAGTGTAGTAGAAAATAATTTTATTATTAAATTATACAAAATGGAATCCGCCACACGCTTCGTCAACTTAGAAATCAAACAGAAACAATCCGCACAAGCATCGTCAAAATATTGTAATACTTACTAAAACAACTCTTATCTGCAACACGCTTCGTCAAAACAGAAAAAAAAAACACACACACACAGACATCAATGCAAATCCCCACCATGGACCATGCCCGGGCCAAAAGTACCCATTATGCTGGCAGCGTTCCCCCGCTGTATAGCAATGGAGACCTGCTGGACCAGCCAAGATCCAGAGCGGGGATCGCCGCCCCTCTCCCGTAAGCGCCTGCCCAACTCCCTAAACAACTCAAGTGCCTCTTGGCCCCAAGGACCAGCCGTCTCCACCGCAACCGGCACGAAATCATATGCTGACTCTAATGCAGAGTACTTCAAATGCTTAAGCCTAGCAGCGGTTTCCGCTGCCGACCCCGCCGACCTAAGAGTGTGTCTCAAATGAGACGCAGCAAATGTGCTAACACAAGTTGCATCCCACAGGAGACAACGCCCTCTCCGCCAAGGGACCAAAGTAAGCCCGTCAGGCCTCTTCCCATCCGTCCGCGACAGACCCGGTGGCTCCAGGACACATGGGACGTTAGCTGACACCATGGCTCGACGTATGATGTCGTTGATGGAATGGTGCCTCGGGAAGTACATGTTATTATACGTCTTAATGCTATCATTTTATGTAAATCCAATCAAATAATACACAGGTAGGTAGGTACACTTAATGATAAGGTAGGCTCATAATTAATCCTTGGTAAGATATTTTCACATGAGAAAAGTGTTTATACTCGTACTGTATTATTTGTAATTTTATTATTACTCCAGGAAAAATACGTTTTTTGGAACATTAATTTATAAAAGCGATTCATAAGTTTAAAAGAGATTCCAAGTATAATCGTAAGATAATTGGAATAAAAAATAATCCTTATCTTAACGGGAAATATATATTTTTCAAATAACATAATGTACATGAAAGGATCCCATTCTTTCTGTTATTTAAAAAAAAATGAAACCATGACGGACATTTAGGAGCATTTCGGTGTTGGATATTAAAGTAGCGTGGGAGTCTCAAGTGGGCAAAGAAGATGTACCTATTTACAGACAGCGTGAATAAGATAAGAAAATAGTTGACGTTTGATTTTATAGATAAGTACCTACAGTACCTTTGTTGACCCTTATTGTCATAGCGACAAGAGCGAAAAAGGTACGTGAATCGATTTCCATAACTGTACGTATGTAATATGGCTTGACACTTTAATAATCAATCAAGGCTTTATCGCTGTAAAATGGACATAGAGTTGATGTGACGATATTTTGTATGTTTATCTAGTGTACCTAAGCCCTAAGTGGATATTTTGCTGTCGTCATCAATTTATCTCACACGAAACAATATTCTGAAGTGTTTTATTTGAAGAGCGGTTGTTACGAATGGGGAAAATAAAAATATATACATTTCTGTTAAGTCATTTCCGCAATAAATAAGAAAAAATCTACTCTGTGGATTCATCATTGAAAGGTTTAAAATCCCTTTGTTTTTTTCGCATGCGGTAAATTACCTGCTATAACTTTGACGTGACAAGTTCAGCAGGCGCTCTTGATGATTTTTTTTTTACAATTTTTCTAAATCTGACTGAGTGCCAAGTCAAAATGCAATCGATACAATAATACAGAAAGAAGTTTGTATTGCATTAATGTCTTTCAATTATTCATTTGATGTACATATTTTGTTTTGTAGCTATGTACTTACACGCCTAATACATGAAAAAGTTTCACAAGTTTTTTGTCGTTAAGATTTTGTGTAATTTTTCTATTTGATTTTATTATATACAGGGTGTTCCACGAGCCACTGAAAACCTTGAATGGGGTGATTTGGTAGGTTAAACAGAATAACTTTTACTATGGAGCTAACCCATAAATCTCAAAAAAAAATTGCCTTTTTCATATAAAATGTTGTGATCAATCGGTCAAAATGTATGAAAAAGACAATTTTTTTTTAGATTTCGTGATTGGCCCCATGTTTTAAAGGTGTTCAGTATAGCCTACTAAATCATCCCGTTCAAGGTTTTCAGTGGCTCGTGGAACACCCTGTATATAAGCGAGAGCGATAAACGTAGATTTTATTTAGACAATAAATCAAAAAAGGTTTTTTAACCTCATACCATACGTAAGTAATAATTGAGATACTTAATAATCTACTATTTAAAATTTCGTTGCATTAAATGTATACATATTACATGTATCTATAGCTCAAGATTTACCAACGTTTTAAACCAAGTAGGAAAATCCTATACAATACGTCATGTACAAACCTGCATCTTAAACTTCACCGCAGGTTTAGAATCATAATGGAAATAACGTAAATATACACACATTGTTTTTTCCATTACCGCTGACAATACTGATACAATTGCAAATATGAATTGGGTCATAAAAGACAAAACAAACAACTGAAGTTTAGTTTGTAATCTTGTCTAGCTGTTCAATGTTTTGTTGTAAACTTCAGGTCGAGCTAAAACGTGCTGATGATTAGAATATTACCGGATCTAATTTTAATACCGCCCCTTGTTGTACACAAAGAAATGTGTTATTTTAAGATGACAGTGCACATAGCCAATGTAGGTACAGATTTATTCGTTTCTGATGTTATCTTTGAGTCAGTATTTTTTATTGCACCAGTAAAAAAATAATAACAACTAATATCTACTACTACTAACAAGAACTAAATCAGGCTCCAATTTCACCACGTTGACAAGTGCTAAAATTGAAAATTTACTGTTTCACCGATCGGTGGCGTCTATAGGCTACAGTTACCGCTACCATCTGAAGAGCCGTGCATTAGTTTTCCACCAACATAAAATGTAGTACAGGAACTTTAATAGATCAGCAGTAAATAATCATAATCACAATTGTCACAAAGACACGACACTTGTAGAGAAATTCGTAACAATGTAAAAAATTAAGCAGAACCTCATGCCAAAATTTGATGAAAATTGTACTAAACCTTGCGACATTGCCAGACTCACCTCATCTTCAAAATACGTTTCCGCTGTCGTATTCCCGACCACAGTAGGAGCGTCTGGATCAGGACACGCATTCGGGTCGTAATGAGCATCCCCCTCGACCGCCGTGGTCTTCCTCACCATCTGTGTGATAGCCATGCTGAGGCATACTCGCATTGTGTAAGCGTTGGCGATCGCCAACAGGGCCATGATTGCGAACACATACCGCTGAGGTATGATGAACACTGAAATTGACAACGATGTACTATAAATAAATATCTTACTCAAATCGACCTGATGCCACATTAATGCCAGTTTAGGCTTCGGATGTGGATACTAGCGAACTAGATACTCGTACTTAAACACATAGTCAACTATGACCAAATTAAAAATATTTGTGATAATTACCTAGATATTTTTCTAGCAGGAACGATAGATTGAAAAAGATAAACATCGACATATTAATTGTTATCGATAAGTTTTGTAGTCGATAAATATATTTAATAAATAAATAATGCGCCGTAACTTATCGATTATTAATAAGAATGCAAATCATATTCAAAACGCTACTTTATTTTTCTTATCTATCTCTTCTAATTAGTACCCATCCAAAGAACTAAGACTTATAAAAATACTCTAACGCCATCGCCATAGACAATAATCAATGTAAAGTATCAAATTTTTAAAAATAAATCCTAAATAGGTCCTATGTTTTGTTGGTTACTTACCTGATTTTACGAAGTCAACATCTTTATGAGAATAAGGTGTACTTATCGACAACAGTTTTGTCGATGTTTCATTTTGTCAATATCTTGTTCCTGCTAGAAAAATATCTAGGTATAGTGATAATCAATAAACAAATTATGCCCTCGTCGGGATTTGAACCCGGAGGAGGTTTCATCTTCATAGGCACTACAAACTAGGCTACGGAGGCTGACAAATAACGACGAAAAGCTGTAGAAAGAAAGGCTGAACATTTAGCGATTTTATTATTTGTGCCTTATTATCTAATCGGGGTAAAGAAAGATATTGGCTTAGCAAATTACAAAAAGGCACGAGAAAGATTTTAAACTGTTTTGAATGTAATTAAATTAATCCGTGTATATCAAGTTTAGACCCATACAGTGTGTATTTTTGTGTTACCTACCTCAACAGCTAAATTAATTTTAGTGTTGAAGATTAGTGATTTATTTTTTCCACGCAAAATCTTGCATGCTATATGTATATACTGGCTGCATGTCAATCTATAGCTGTTTATTCCATGCGGCAAATGAGTTGTGGTTAAGACTTTACTTAAAATTACCTTGCAATATATCGGTTCATAGTACTAAAATAATATTAAATTAACCACTCAATTGCTTTTGGTAACTCTGGTTACCAGCTGTCACTCTTATTTTACATAGGAATAAAGCTCAACCAAAATTTCAAAGCATGTGAGTGGTTAATAAAAATACATGCTGTATGGCAACCTACAGCTAAACTTATATATAAGTAATACACACTTGCATACTTTGATTGAATGATTTAATAGTTTGTTTTGAATTTGTTTTTCAATAATAATAATAAAGACTAATACAACACAACACATTTTTCCAAAGGGCCTCTAAGTACGAGTTGGATCTGTCCCCATCCCCATCTATCCCCGGTCAAAGTTCCCAAGAAGACTATAGGTACTTTCTAATACTATGATACCCTACTTTCTAATTGAAATGAAATTAATAGTTAGTGCTTACAGTTTGCGATATCCTATTCTAAGATATAAATTATTTCAGTATAGAACAGTTCTTCATAATAATTATTTGTTGAAATTATTGTTGCGGTTGGTTATCGTAATTATAAATAAAATAAATATTTTTGGACATCTTTACACAAATCGACCTAGTCCCACGGTAAGCTCAATAATTAAGGCTTGTGATGTAGGTACCAGGCGACGATATATATAATAGATAGATACATATAGATACTTAAATACATAGACAGCCATGACCAAGGAACAAATATTTGTGATAAATAAATACACAAATAATACCCTCGCCGGGATTCGAACCATGTTGGACAACTGTTACGTTTCTTGATTAATAAGGATAAATAAATAAATTTTAATACAAGTCTGAATGAACAGTGTCCATTCAGTTTATATTCATGTGTTTCTACTAATATTTTAATTTTAACGCTTTTGTTTAACGCGATACTAATAGAAATGAATATTTTCTGAATTTATAGGACGTTTCCATACATTTGGAGACTGGTATACCCCACCTCGTATACCGAATGTTAATTGTTACTTCCTGATATTCTAAAGTTCCTGAACTTTTAAATTTGATATTAACTATCAAAATGTAGGTATAGTCAGCGTCAAATGCGTTGAACCGAACTATTTCATGATACCTACTGGTAATCACTAAATGCAATGTAGTGAAAAAACTTTTTCCTTCATGTTTTCATTGAAACGTCCGAATATATATTATTATTTCGGATACTGAAGTTCATTGTTACAGGAATATGAATTCGGACGTTTTTGAGGAAAGCCGAAAGGAAAAAGATATTGCAGTACATCTATCATCATGAGTATATACATTTTATTACGATAATGGTTGAGCATAAGAAATAATCACACCCTAATACATTTTCAGGTTTCATAAAATACTTACATTTTGAAAGAGCAAGCCTCCAACCGGTCAACATTTTGAAGTAGTACCTAGAAATGCAACAAAACTAAACTCATCACAGTGTGTTATCATAGAAACATAGTAGTGTATAAGAAGCCTAACACTAGTTTTATCACAGAAGGTGTAGAGCTGTTGACTATAGGACGCGTACTGAAAGATAAAACGGCTCGCCGACTCTGTTCCTTGTTTTACAGCTTAACGTCTTGTCGTCATAGCCCTGCGAGCACTACTTAGTACTTTTATTTCCTCATTTACGCTACTCGCTCACGATTTTTTCTTAAATAACTCATTTGCACCGACAGCGTGCAATATCGGCAAGCCAAAGTGGTCGAAAATCATTATTACCTAGTAGTTGCCCGGTACGGTCACAGAAATATGGTTTATGTAGGGCTGATATTTGGTGTTACGTAGGTAGTAGTGGTAATCTTAGTGTTTGAAATCATACTCGTATTACCGTACTTCATCAGTTTCATCGCCATATCCTTAACACTGTCCCTTTATTTTTGTGTCGGGGGTTAAAAGTAACGAGGAAATGTTTGACATACGGGAAATGTTCCGTACCTAAGGTTCTCCCTACAGTTTAGTATTGTCATTATAATGATATCAAATATTGGTATCCCTAATACTGGTGGTTTGATATCCCTAAATGGCTTTCATACTGATTGTCGACTGTGAAAAGTATGAAAAAGAATAATAAATACATCGATTCCGATTTCTACTAAGGCAATTATCCGGGACATTAGCCTGCAAATTTACCCGTAATGTTAATTAATTTCGTCTATTAGCACTGTTAAGTATAGCTTGTCACAGAAACCGACACAGATACAAGTATTGGTGTAATTAAAAACGTTAGTTAACAATGCTCAAAATTATACCTATGGAAGACTCTAAGGTATAAAAATAAGTTTTTTGTACTATACACCTATAATTTAAGTGAATCCCAAGTTTTGAGCGCTTCACATCGTTGGTATATTTTAAGGGGTTATATATCGTCGTGAGGTAGGTGTGTTAGCAAAATCTCGACCATTTAGGTTTTGAACAAGGAGATCCGACGGTTGATCAACGAAGTTCAGCCATATTTATGCAAAAATCATAGACAATTTGAAAAGAAGAGTGGTGTCGCAGCAAAGCCATCGAAAACTTTTGCCCGGTGTACTTAATCATACTTAACCTTATTCTATGGACTTTATGTTTCAACGAAAATATGAGAATTTTAGTACAGTATTTTCAACTTAATTCAAACGCTACGTTATTTTTGGGACTAAGTACCTAATTTGGTTACAAAATATTTTTTTTTTTTGGAAATGATTATGTAGGTCGCAACTAAATTTTGTTTTTACCAACAACGCATTAATAAATAGTCTTTCTCGTTTCAGTTATTTTCGTTACCATGAGATTTTCGTGTAGGTAGGTATATATTCCTAGTATTACTAAACTGTACCTAGACAATCGTGTGAAATATGAACAAAATTACAAAAAAAAGGAATTGACATAAGTACCAAATCCCACAAATATTAATGTTATTCATAGTAGTAATAAAAGTAGGTATTGTTTTGAAATGATAATTGTAAGGATGTAATTATTTGTAGAAAAGTCATAACTCATAAATAAAAAAAAAATAATAAATAGTAGGAAGTATTTTATAACTGACCTTAACACTTATTCCATGGATTGCTCAGCACAGCATCGACCACAAGAGCCGTCTACTAGCTTCTTATTTTTAAAAGGGATCAGTAGGTATATTATTTCAGTTATCAGTGCATGATTGACACTATCAACGCTCACATTCGTTCTCTTTTTGAAATGTCAGGTATTACCTAATGTAAAGCTCATGTACTTGAGAATATAATAATAGGTAATATTTTTGTGATGTCTTCTGTTATATATGTACAGTAGGCAGCAGAATCGCATTATCAAATTATGAATACGAATATGAAAATACGAATCAATTCCACAATTGCAATACTAATTTATCAATTGAATATATATAACTGACTGATTGACCGACTGATTTAAATGGGTAAGCAATAAAAAAAGTCATTTAAGAAATCGTGATTTCATAATATTTCAGTGTCTTAAGTACCAATTGTTATGATTTCATAATGTTTAGACATGCCTGTCAAGTTCTTTACTAAGATATTTTTTCATTTGCATCCGCTATCACCAGTCTCCGATCCGTATAAATATTTAAATAAGTAGATTAAATATTTGTATTACCTACTGTCTTTAATTTATCTTGCTTGCTGATTGTCGAACTTGTTTACGAAATTTGACTAAAAGTTTTTGGCCGAAGATCAAGACCCTGCCTTCGGCTAAAATCTACTTATAATTTACCAAAATTACACTCGTTATGGAATACCTGCGATACCGAGTTACTCTAGCGCTCTATCACTCAATAACCTACTGAGTAATCTGCAGTACATAAAATAATCAAATTATTTATTAACTAAATATTCGGACGTTTGTGTTCTTGGTCGTTTTTTCTTTGGTATATGACATCCAATATTTATAACTTGTTTTTCATTTATAGGAATACTGTAGATGTTACAGTATGCAATAATCTTTAACAATTATGAGTACCTACTTTGTATCGTATTCTTTATTTAAATATATGACTGAATGTTAATCTAATAAACATTGATCGGACAAAATCTCCGTCATTGTTAGCAATAATATGAACATGACTCCAAAATTGATTAAATTAATAATGAAACGAATAATTTTTTGAGATTTGATTTCGAAGTATTAAAGTTACTAATTAAAAAGGTATTTATAGCTACCGGTGTCAAATAGGTAATTTTCTGAAATTGATTAAATGATTAATTATTCAATCAAATTTGGAGTCATGTCCATATTATTGCAAACAATGACGCACATTTGTCCGAACTCTGCAAATAAATGAAATAACGATATGAATGTGTTGCCATTGTGCATTGTAAATTAATAAACTAAATTCTTAACTCTCTGTTTATTTGAGCTCAGCAAGGTAAAGTCAAAACGGTGGCACACTGTTTCATAGACAGAAGTTTCATAGAATTTCGTTTCACAGAAATTTGTTCATATATTATTTGGATCATATACTTCCTGTTCCAATATTATTGTTTCATAGACTATTCAATTGCTTAAAACATATTTCACAGACATTCAGTTCCATGTATATTGCTATCTAACTTTTTTACTTTACAAAGTAACCAAACACTAGAATTACATTTCATGTATTTTTGTTTTGTGGGCACTGATTTCATAGATTGTTGTTTTATAGTTACTAGTTTATATAATATTTAGTTCCACTATTTATTTTATTGCATATAATTATTAAACCCGACTTGGATTGGTTAGGTTTCGAGCGTAGTTTCCCGGATAAAGAAAATACCTACTTACTTTTAATTAATTGTTTACGTATCGTCATCCCTGCGAAACCAAAAAAGGGGGGAAGGGGGGGGGGCTCGGGGGGCGGAGCCTCCCGCATTAAAAAAATAACAAATTTGTACCCCCCTTACTCTAACCTGGATAGGTTCGTTAGGTACCTTTTATCCCTTATAGCAGAAATAGAAGCCCCGCGCAGCGGGGCTTCGTCGACCGGTTCCCAGGTCTAAATCGCTTACTAAAATTCTTTGGACAAAGGTATTTCTTTTGTATTTGTATAATGGTATGTAATGATAATTCTATAGTTTTATTATGACTGAATAAAAAATATATAGTTTGAAATAATGACAAACAACATTCTATTAATATTCAGTTTTTGAAACAACTGTTACACATACTAAATACTATACGAATTAATAATATTTGATTGAATACGCTATGAAATGAAATTCTAGGAACTACATATCTGAACAATAAAAAATATACAAAACCAGATTATACAATGTAAGAGCTCTGAAAAATGATCATTCTATGAAATGAAAATACAAGAAACATTTTCTATGAACCAATATTCTGTGAAAATGTTGTCTATGAAACAACGTACAATCCCAAAACAGTATATAGGTTTAGCACATGATTGATTCGACTATATGTCGCGGCGAGACAGATGTCCCTCTTTTCATATTGTTAGTAAAATACAGGAAATCTGTCTCGCCGCGACATACTGTCGCACCAATCATGTGCTAAGCATGCTGCAAATAAATGGGTAAAAAGCCGCAAGCAAAACACTTGACTAATGACACTTCTATGACGTCACACGTAAAGTGAAAGAGAGAAAAGTATAGTTTGACAGTACGGTACTCTTTTCGATGATTGTCAAAATATAAGGAAGAAGTTTTGCGTTTCAGTTGATTACATATTAATGCGACACATGTTCAGATTAATATGACAGGTAATATGTACACATATTTTTGATTAGTGAATCTGTTCAGATGCATATGTACTTTTCTATGCTCATTTAATTTTAAAGCCTTGGATTTGCTCATATATTTTAGAACTCGACTGTACAGAAACGCAAAGGCCACATAATACAGAACCCCACGGAGTCGGGTGCTGAGTGACTGATAGTGATAGCCTTTTACGCTTCTTCAAATTGTATTGTATGTGGTATTAAGTACTTAGTGTTAGTATATGCGGCGATTACCTTTCATCATTCTAGCCGACATTTTATCTGTATTTCCTGTGATAATAATACGCCCAGTAACATAGTTAGAAACTTCGCCTATATTTATTTAACTTGATACTGTTTTTAGGTACAACTTGATCTATGAACAAACCATTTCAAAAGCTAAAGCAATGTGTATAAGCAACAAGTTGCACTAAAATTATCTACGTAGGTAATGAACAAAGTCATGGATATAAAGTCGGCACCTAGATATAAAGTGGACTGGGTGCTTAGCCAAGTTGCCAATCGCTAGCGCTTGCTAGCGCGTCGTAGTTTTCCCTCTTTGTCGCACTAATATGGAGGAGTGACAGAGATGGAAAACTACGATGCGCTAGCGATTGGCAACTTGGCTAAGCATCCTGATGCCGGTGTGGGGAGGTCACACAGATGCCGACTTTATATCTAGGCAATGGCCACGAAAAAGTTAGGTGGAACGTTTTTGTTGGCTTTATATTTGAAAATTATTAAATTGACAATGCTAGGAAAATATTTTTATAAATGCGGTTTTGGTAAAGTATGTGTATGAAGTATCCAACTTTGTTTATTACATTCGAGTAAAATAAGTTTTCAAGAAGCGTTTCCTATAAAAAAAACTTAGCATAATTACATTTTCGAAATAAACACACGATGAGTTCAAGGAACTAGTTACTTTAAATAAAAAGGACAAACTACCCAAAGAGAATAAGCACTATTAAATCTTTAGAGTGGTTAAAGTCGCCAAATAGTTTACACATCATATTATTATATTCAGTAATATGGTAATTCTTGGAAAATATGTCTGCGGTTGGTTTTATTCCTCTGTCTTTTTCATACATTTTGTATAGGACAGATGAATAAGAACGCAGACATATTATTCAAAGAATGACCCAAATACCTGAACTTGTAACACTGTATATCTGTTTTTCTACTATTATTATAGTGTGCAATAAAAGTATTGTATTGTATCAATATCGTTCCATCAACGTAAAATAATATCTGCTCAACCAATATTAAACTTTATTACAATGCAATAGAATTAAAAAGAGACAGACAGAATTTTTGGGCGACTGTACGTAAGCGCCGTGATAAAGCCAAGTAGATATATTGTGTCATCACACTATTTTAGGTGACGTAGATAGCTTAACGGCAAATCATATGATTTTCACACCAGAGGCTGCTGAAATATATTAGGTATTAGGCGTCCAAAAGCTACGGATACCACATGCTCGCTTATTTTTTGTGGCCTTCGCAATAGCGGCCCTTTAAAAACGGGTTTACTTGTCGGCGAGAAAATGACTAGATCGAGAGTGCAACAATATGTCGCCGCTAGATAACTATCCATCCCTCTTTTTATTCATAGAGTTAGTAAAAGATGGAAAATCTATTTCACGGCGACATACTGACATACCAATTATGTGCTAAGCATACTGTACCTATTTAGAGAGAGAGACCTGTACAGTCGACGTCAAAGATATAATTACAATTTAGGTGCCAATAATATATTTACACGACTTTATTGCCTTGAGATTAAGCTCGTATAAATATATTTTTGGCACCTTAACCATAATTATATCTTTGGCGTCGACTGTGCCTATGCATTTGAAATTGACATGATATAAGATCTGTAAATTGTTGTCATCCACTTCTTTACTTTATTATTTTATTACCCAGGAGTTAAAACTATACAGCAGTCAAAGTGGCTAAATTGTTTGGTACACGATACTATGCTAAATACATGGTATACCGAATAATTTGGCTACTTTTTTTACTACAGAAAATTTGGCGCTGACTTTACAAATTGGATTGGAAACGCACTTTTGAAGCAACCATTATAAATAACAAATATAGTTGTTTAGTTGTGTAAGACGCGTAAAGATAATTTCTATGTTTCCTATTATCTTAACATATCCAAGTTCGAGTCGAGATCACACTGGTATTTTTTTCGTTCAGATCTTGAAAAGATATCATTTGCGTTATTGCTGTCATGATAAAACTGTTATGCCTATTGCTGCTGATTGATTTTATGCTTATCACTATACACACGAACCATCATCGCGATTCTCACAAACTATTGACAGAATGATAAGGTAGAAAAATAGCACGTGCGGTCGCGTGGTAACATTTGTCCTATTGAACGTTCATGAAAATATACCTACCTAAAAAAATCGCACAAAAGTATGTCGTTCCAACATCAATGTCGATTCCTTAATATAGAATTTTGATTTAAAACGGATATTTGCATAAAAATAATGGATATTTTATAGAATTATTATTGCTATTTCGTCTTTAGAGAATGGGAGATGTTCGGTAATATATCGTTTTTTTTTACTTTTAGTATTTGAAGTAGTTTATTTTGTTTTCAGATTATTTGAAATAGGTAATCAAAATTGATTAATCAACCTTAATCATTTCTTGACTTGACGTTCGAAAATTATACCCAATATTTCTGAATTTTCAAGCAATTTTTTGATTCAACTTCTATGAACTTGCCGATTTCTACGAATAAACTTTTAACAGTTTAGAAATTAACCTTATATCATATTAAATTTATGACGTAAATAATATCTGAAAAATGGAGGATCCATTTATCTGATAAGGAACAACTTATAGCTGTCCAATTTACAAAGAAACGTGGCACCCATTATTAACTCAAAAACTATAACGAATATCTTTGTAAATAATCATGGTAAATTACTCGTAGGTGTCCATAATTTTTTGTTCGTAATTGGATTATAAAATCACGTGCAGCGACGTAAATAAAAACTATGTGTAAATGAATTTTAAAGGTACACCATGTAATTTTTGAGGTCGATTTCTGTGATATAAAGAAATGACCTAATCGATGTCGCATAAAGGGTGTCCCAAAAATAACGCAAGATTTGAAATCAAAGTAAAATACTTATCTCTTGTCTGATTTTTTTATTTCTTGATTTTTTTTTATTAAGTCCAAAGAATAGGGGGTTTAGTATGGTAAAGCACGCTGAGAAATTACTTCGAAAGCTTTGCTGTGACATAACCATGTTCTATGAAATTTGCATAAATATGCCTGAATTTCG
The DNA here is from genome assembly GCA_025490895.1 of Thaumatotibia leucotreta. Taxonomy (NCBI): domain Eukaryota; kingdom Metazoa; phylum Arthropoda; class Insecta; order Lepidoptera; family Tortricidae; genus Thaumatotibia; species Thaumatotibia leucotreta. The sequence goes on along the minus strand of JALPQI010000658.1, from coordinate 205,961 downwards.
TTGCTGCTGTGTGGAATCACCTCCTTCAAACCATGGGTGATCGAGAGCTTACCGATATAGAATACTGATACCTAAATAACCCCATAAAAACAAAACAATTATATTCAACCGCAACATTTGGGATTCACTGAAATGAAGGGAAAACGGCCAGAAAATGGAGACAAAAGAGTTTTTTGTCTAGGTCAACAGGGCTGCAGTGTGATGCTATTATCTTAACCCTATTCTGTGTACTTTATATGTTAGGGAATATAATAGAAATTCGTCAAAAAAGTGCATTTTCATTAAATTTAAATCTTGTGGTTTTTGGGACACCTTTATATACCTACCTATTTAAAATCGGACCTGTCAAACTAACTGTACATATTTTTATTTTTTCTCGTTGTGTCGCCTATATTTGTTGTCCTGTTCATCTCTAAATAGCAAATCTGTTATAATTTAAGGTTAATAACGGCTTAATGAGTGAAACTAACTAATAACCCTTTTTCAGGCAATTAACTTATAAAATGAATATTAACCATATTCCTATTTCTTCATTGAATTTCCAAACTTAGTATTCCAAGCGAAGGTTAAATAAAACTAAATTGCAGATTCATAAAAACTTGCATGGCTTGAAATTACTTGCGAATCCGTATCCATTGTGAATATTCAGTGTTTGCTTCAAAAAGTGGTTGAATAAGTTCCACTTAGAAATGGGTTACGTGGATTTTTATGAAAATAAAACACATTCATATTATGATAATAAGGTTTTTTGTTTGATTAATGCTAGTTTACAATAATATTACTTTACCACTTCTTAAAATTAATTAATTAATTGTATGTTCACAATGTACAATGTGTAAATTTTGTCTTAGAGTTAAATTCAGAAACAGTCCGCCGGGCCGCCGCCGGCCGCAAGGGCACTTCGAAATAACACGGTCAACTCATTTGGCAAAATTTTGATAGCCAGTTTCATACAACACACTTCACACAACTTAATGTTCATTCGTCTTAGTATAAAAATCGACGTAGTAAGTATAAGGGTGCGATTTGTAAAGCGTAACGTCCCGGCCACGACATTGGTCTAAGGCGACCAGCAGCGAGCGAATCCATGAGTTGGAGCGAGATGCCGATATGGGTACGATAGGGAGCACCATACGTTTTCCGCTAAGCCGGTCGCCTTAGACCGATGTCGTGGCCGCGGCGTAAGCTACGAACGGTTGTAAATTTCTCCGTACACGAAACGAAAATGCTACAACCACTCGCAAAATTCGAAAAATTATTAAAATTTCTAAAATCACCTTGGAACTTGAACAAATATGATGAATCACTTATTTCATAATACTTGGCCAGCCATGTCATGTAGTTGCAGATACGTAAATATTTCAAATATTAAATTCATTGTCGAATTGTTCTATTAAGTTTTAATTTTCTTTTCATCGAACATTGTGAGTGGTTTCCGTACTCGAGAAAAGATATCCGATTAGCAAACTAGAGCAGTCGCTGCTTTAAACCTGAAGAATATTATGTAGGTATATTACAGTATAAAATTTTTTAGCTTTAAGTATTAAAACAAAATGCATATCAGGACTCCGTTCGCGTTCATAAAATGTAATTTTTGTGTATATGCGTTGATTAGAATTATTATTCAGAATAAATCAAAAAACGACAGTCGAATGTAAATGCAGTCATGATTTTGACTGTAAGTAAAGTCTAGTTTTAAATTCAACCACTATAAATGCAATTTTGAGCTCTTGATACCTATAAGCAAAGTACAGTCAACAAAAAGTAGTTTACCACTTTTCGACTCTATTCAGTGGTAATAAAGTTGAAAAGTGGTAAACGACCTCCACATCCAGTCAAAGTTCAATCAAATACAATTACTTACTATATTATTAAAGCAACAATACAACGAGAGAAGAACGAGTTATTAATCGTCATCATCATACTAACAAAATATTTAATGTCAAATATTATGTTTGCAATTATGTTTAATGCTGTTCGTAATTTGTAAATTATTTTGTTTCCATCTAAGATTTTGATCGATCTTTTATCCAGTTTTAAGAAACGACTGCAATAGTACATACCTAAGTGAATACATAAACAATATTAAAACTACTTAGTATATGGACAGATTGAAAACAAAGTATTTCAACAAAACATCGTATATGAAACGAAATCTAGGCAATACAATACGAAAGTTTACTAATCATAAGAATTAATTTATAAATACTTTTCAGTTACTTGGCAGATTACATGTGCTGTAGTCGATTGAATAGCGATAGTTTTCAGTGACGCCTTCGTTTGAAATGATCATCCACATCAACATCCAGATAATCCCACATCATTAATATGCAAATACAAATGCAAAGCAAACATTATACCATATATCAACACTACACAAACGTAAAAAATAATAAAATCTCCGTAGAATTCACGGATTGTATTATTTTTATGTAACATATTACCAACATAAAACAATACTGTTTTACTTTGAAAATCTAAATGATAAACAATTATTCAAATGTTGCCTAAGTTAAAAAGGACGACCATTCATTAATACGATTCATAAAAGGCGAACAAAAAAGTAAAATAATTTTAATTTGTGTGATTTAATGATATGACAATCTTTTCTTTCACGTTAACATTGATTTAAACTTTGACGATTATCACTCATATTTTAAAGACAAACGGGTCTTAAAAGACAAACGGGTCTTAAAAGGCCTGTTTGTCTTTAAAATATCACGTGAACATATTTGAAAGTAGTATAGGTAATTTACCCGAATTAAGTATTAGACAAGTATTGCTTGTTCTGAGTCCTATGAGTAACTCATATTACTATGTATAACTATAGATTCGAGATTATTGCATGAAGAAATACATTACAAAATAGGAACCCAATTCAAACACACAATGGCACTTTTTGACTTCAATACAACTTCTTGCTTAACAACGTTGCAAAATGAACGATTTGAAAATCAATTTTATTTCTGCCCCAAACAAAAAAAATATTACATTTAGGATACAAAATTATTACATTTATTCGGAATTATTAGGTCTAATGTTAGAAAATGTGTTTGGTTGAAAATGTATTTGCATGATGTTTGCATGCAAATCTTCGTGCCCAATTAGTACATTTATTCAATACGATGCTGCGCGTTACACATAAGATGTAAATTATAATAGCAATATACATGAAGGGCTTAGAAAGTGTATCGTCATAACATAATTGTGTCAATGAACATCATGAACTACTTAGAGACCGGTCCGATAAAAGATAACGCTAACAATTTTGTAAATCTGTAATATATTATATTTAACTTAGGTACCTACTGAAGTGTAATGCAACTGAAATTTAAATTAATTTTAAATATCATACACTCTTCGGTAAAATATAGGGGTATATAATTGTTCATAGAAAATATTGTAAACACGTTGATTTCAAATAGTTTTTAAAATGTTTATAGGATAAATGGAATCCAATGTAATATCCAATTACAATATTGTAATTCCCCTGATTTTACCATCTCTTTGGATATAAAAATAGTAAGACCTGATTAAAAAGCCACTTTCAATAAATTTTTGGTGGTAAATATTTGAAAACTGTCTTTGAAATCAGCACGTTTGCCGTATTTTCTATGAAAAATTACACTTGACCGTATTCATTGACCGCGAGTGTAGTTTTAAGTGACCCGATAATATGATTACTCTCTTCGAATACTTCGTTGCCTTTGAAAATAACCACGCGTATAGGTAATAACTATTCTTTTAAGGGGCCAGGCATTTCAAACGTTTTATTGCTATCCATTATAAATGTCCAACTAAATACTAGGATATTACAAAGTGACGTCCCTTTGGTAACTCGATATAAAAATAATTGTATGCGACATTATTATAGGTATTTAGACATCCCTTGTCTCATATTTATAAGGACTACCTACTTACAGAGATGACTCTATATACAATGGTTCTGAGTTTGTATAAAAAATGTTAGGTTAGAGGTTACCCTGCGATTCAACATCGCCTAAGAGTATGAAACATAGTTGACACCCATTATGCAACTTGCATACAAATATAATAATAAATATAACGAAAGCAGTAGTGATCCGATGAAGAACAAAATTATTAAACAACCGTATATATTTATCAGATAGGTAAAAAAAAATATAGTTCGCGTATTTGACTATCCTGTTTACAAAAATGTAAAAAAAAACTTTTGGATAGATTACAAAAAAAAACATTTTTAAGGGGGCTTTAATAAAATCAAAACCTAACATCATACTGTTCTTGTTATACTCTGCATATCTGTATGTCCATTGTATCTCGATTCATTAAGCGATACAATAAAGGTGAACAGGAACATAAGCGCTTAAATAAGATTTGGATCTGTCAGCTATCACATCTGTACCGGATCTATACCGGATATGTACCGGATCTGGAATAGTGCAAGAGCTATCATTAGACCGGATTTAGACTCGTAAATTTTACTTGACGTAAGTAGAGATTAAGCTATGCCCGAATGATTCAATAATCTTTATCTCAAATTCTGATCAGGGTGCTTAGACAAGTTGCCAATCGCTAACGCTTAATCGTCAATCGTAAACTAAAGGCAGCTAACTGTCTTTGTTGCACTAATATGAAAGAGTGACAGAGAGGGAAAACTACGATACGCTACTAAGCGTTAGTGATTGGCAACTTGGCTAAGCATCCTGTTGATTACGTGAGTAAAACATACTGACTCAAATTCGGTCTTCATGATAGCACCTAGCATCTCAGTGCTGCCATCTAGAACACGACATATCAAAAAACTATAGTTAACAATAATAACTATACAGATTGTAATTACATCATTCACAAATACACTTTGATTCATCCAAACCACCGAAAATTACCACTGCATCATGTAATAAAATAAATAACCCTAAAGTTAGATGGTTTAAATATTTACTAGCATATTTTATAAAATAACATATATAAACCTACGCAGACTTCATTATATACCTATATAAATTGACAAAATTAAAAATGTTATTATTGTGATACTTATAGATATTTAAGACTGAATTCGTTATGCATGGTAAACTTAAGACATGAAAATATGAAATATTTATTTAACATTTTATTTACATTATTTAGTAATATACTAAATTATGTATATTTTGACACCATTACGGGAACGTGTTAATGCTACAACCGCGACGAATAAACGCAGAACTAGTAATAACTTTGTAGGGAATTTTCTCTGGGTCTCTTTTTAAAAGCTTGTATCCTACTTGTAGACAGTAGGTATCTACAGATTTATAATAGAGTGACAATAACTTCAATAATGTTTGAAAACCAAATACGCCCAATATGTAATTTCAAAGACGATTTAGTTGTTTTTTACGTGGTATTGACACTCTTTTATAAAACTAAATCGCTGAAGATTGCAACCGCTTCTCCAGCATTGTACATCCATACCCATAGGTTCTACTTGCATAAAAATAAACATATGTATTGTGCCCACCTCTGGTTAGCTGGAAAGCAGAGAAAATTCACTACAATCATTTTACATATCTGTAACACTTTCAATTGTAAACAACAAGGTTAATGCTACATTTGAAATCGGTTGATTTTACTTGTATTACGGAATTAGAAAAATACTTTTATGTATACGTTGCGACTGTACGAGGTTCCCGTAAACTGAACTCGTCACCCGCACATTTCAATACAGATCCTTACGCATATATGATACAAGTTATATACAACGATTACTCGCTTTCGAACGATAAGGTTACCCGTGGATATTATCACATTAGTTTAAATGTACGATTATACACACTCTTGGAATTGCATTATTTCGAAATAAGAGTTAACTTTAGTCCATACAAACAACAAACGCAACAGGCTAAGGTTCTCAACCGCTCACATGGTTATGGCAATAGTTGGATTAGTTTACACTTCTAACGGTTACGTTGGTAGGCAGATTTTTTATAAGCAAGTGCAATATTTTGGTAGGTATCGAAACAATTATGAACTTATGAAATCGACAAATTTGTTGTCACGACGACGATGGTGCAAATTAATTGATTTGAGTGATGTTCATACAAATTATTGAAGTTACCACTAACATTAGATTTGATGTTTTTGATTTGATGCTAAAGTATCTACTAAACAATCAGGATTGTCAATCATGCACTACTTACACAATTACATTTATAAAAATGCAATTAAACAATATTTGGTTATTGAATTTGAGAAGTTGTAGTAGTTCTTCAAAATACTGTTTTTAATTTTTTCAGAAAATTCAAATATTTTAAATTTCGATTAAAGGTACATTTTTCTTTCCATGTATTCCAAATTAGTGTAGATTTTAACGTCAATATTCCTTTCTCCTATAAAAAATGTCGGTTATGTTTGGTGAATACAATCATGTAACAGAAAAGTATTGGATGCGCAACACTTCTGGCCAAGACTGTATTCAGTGCTCGGCCGCTATGAAGTCAATCCTGACAGCTGTCACCTTAATAGATTATCTGTCAAAAATGTCGCTTTTTGACACATAATGTACTGAAATGACATGTGTCAGGATTGACTTCATAGCGGCCGAGTACCTACTGTAGTAATTTAAATTGCGTTAAATAAGGTAATGTGTCAAATTTACGTTTCTACTTAAAATTTAGTCATTTTATTGGTTCTAAAAGAGTTTGACGATTTCATAAGTTCAGTTGAAAAAAGATGATATCATTTAACATCTCTGCTGATGTCGCTCATTATAACCGTGAGATGCCTATGCGACAGTAGATCGGCGGCGTATCATCGTTCGGTATTTTTGAGGGCGAGTTCCGTATCGAGGTCCGAACCGAACCACAAAACTCGTAGATCGATGTTACGATACTTTCAAGAGAAAATCGGTCTCGCAACAGAGATGGGTATATCGCAACAGTGATCTAGGTGTTCGTGGTGTCGGGCCTCGGGTCGGATGTGTCTAGGCTGCGGCTCGGCGGCAGGCCGCGGCGGCGGAGGCGGCTCGCGTCGGGCGGGGGGCTCTGGCGGCGGACACGCCCGCGCCGCGCGCCGTCATACCCCGTCCGGCTGCCGCACGCGCACGTCCTGCGACTCGCACATGTCGCCGAACGGCAGGCACGTGAAGTACGCGCACAGCGTGCACTCGTACGCCGGCGCCGTGTAGAACAGCGCCACCAGCGCGCACATCATGGCGCCCGCCGACACCAGGCACACCCACACGAGCACGATCTTCCGCCGCCTCTCGTACGGCCCGAACGTTATGAACGGCAGCAGCGCGTACGATAGGAGAAAGCCGAATACGAAACCGAACACGTGAGCGAAATTGTCGATCCACGGCAGGAGGCCGAGCACGAACAGCGCGACTGCGAGCGCTATTAGTTTGAAAAGCGCACGACGCGGATGCTTCAGAAGAGGCCAGGCGCCGATCACTTCTACTATTAGGCACGCCAGCAAGCCGAAGTGAGATCCAGCCGGCCCCACCTGAAAATTAAATATTTTGAGATGAAAAATCATGCAATATGAGGTTTTTGTATGTTTTATCTAATTGCAATAGATAATAGTGACTCGATTATTATTTTACATTGAAACGCACTTTAATAATTGATATTTGGTAGATAGTATTTTAAATATGATGCAAACCAGTCGCAACGATTGTTACTGTCTATAGTAACTCGATACTAACTAAAAAGTCTCATTCTAAATAAAAAGGTTTTTACACTATAAAAAGGCTTTGGATCAAGTGTTGTACGAGCACCAGCATTTTTACATAACTCTACTTTATTAAGGCTGCAAGTTTTTCAATGCCATTATTACCGAAGACTCCTTTTCAGATACATTACGGTGACAGTATATAATTAGCCTTGCAGTTGGTATTAATTCTAGGTTTCGCACGTGGAACCATTGCAGCGCTTACGAGGCCGCTAAAAGGCGCATATTAGAGTGAATCGTACGATCGTGCCAATCGTGGTAGTTTTAATCATCTCCATCTTACCTCCGCTCTGTACGGTTCAAATATCGCCGACGCCAAATTCCCAGCAACACCGCTCCCGAGGTATACCACGGCTATTCTAACCGGTCCCGCCATTTTCTCCAAGTCTCGCATAAAAAGCCACTGTAGCGCCAACGAAGCCGCCAGATGAAGAAGGCCAGCGTGGACAAAGAGCGAGGTCCAGGCGCGGTACAGCTGGTCAGGCCGCCGACGCCGCATGAATGGTAACATGCCGCAAACGTCGTCAAGACAGGACACCTGAAATGTAAACAAGACTTGTAAGCAAAATTGGGTTAATAAATGATGAATGTGTGGATAGGATATAATGCAAAATTCAATGGCGCTAGCTATTAAAGCTGTTGATTTTGACAACTGTTCCTCTATTTTTCTTTCTATCTTTGAATACCCAACTAGCAAAATATAGTCATATAGAAGTTGAGACAACGTTTTGCATATAACTTCTAGTCTAATTTGGTTGGTCATATAAACGTAAGGTAAACGGTTATAAAAGGCGAAAGTGGCGCAAATTATAAGACTTATTGGTGAGATAAAGGTTAAATAAAGGATGAACAATATTGCTTTGCTCTTCCGCGATACCGGTCTGGTGTCCGGCAACATCGTCAACTCCTGATGATGCCTCGTAGAGAGGCGAAACACGTGTCGAGTATAGTGTTATTGGTGGTGGTTTGTTATAGTTATTTGCGTATTTATTTTTGCGGCGGGAGGGTGGGAAAATTAATTGCATGCAAAAAATACGCAAGTAATTATAGCGGGTTACACTAATTAACTACACATTCTGTATCGCGGAAGAGCAAAGCAATATTGTTCATCCTTTAATATGGACTTCCGCAAAGTAACGCCTGATTCAATTAATTAGTTAAATAAAGGTTTGCATGGCGACTTAAATCGTTTATTAAAGGTATTGTAACGATTAAGGAATGACCAAAACGTTGTATAAAGAGTACAACAAAAACCTTTACGCGACCTAAATATCAAATAAATGTTTTATTACTGACCATTTTGTTTTATAGAAGGTTTAGTATAACCCTTACTCATTGCTTATCGGACTTTTAAGTTACATAAATATTTTTAAGTTTTATTTATAAAACTGCTCCTGACATTTATTTTAGATACGCACAAAACTTGGTGTGTGTGACAAAAAAGTGTACGGAAAAATAATACAAGGTAAGTTTATAAGATTTGTAATAGAAATTATTGTTCTGTATATTGAGCGGTTGCACATTTGGCGTGAGCTGAATTCGTATGGGAAGGTCACTTTACCGTTAAAGTTTATGATGATATACAGTTTTTTGCTGTCGCGCTCTTAATATATTCGAAATAATTATAATTTATAACAATATTTCTTCATATTTTATTATAGTTAAGGTTAGCCATTTTGGAACAAGTCATGGATTTATACTTATACGACTACAATATAACTTTATCTTAAGTAAAGGTTTTTATAACGACTACAAATTGTCCGCCATTACTAAGCCGCCATTACTAGTCCGCCACTTCATCTGTACCGTTTCCACGATGTAACGTCCATGGTTTTTTTCTTTTAAATAGTACTGTGATGCTCACGAAATGGCAACTGATGTTTTATAATATTAATTTCAAATCGACTATAAATTGCATGATGTTTTATAACCGTAACTTAAAATCAATTTAAAAACATAATAGTCCAATAAAAGGAATATAACGAGTTCGGCAACAACTAAAAGTTTTTCAAAGTTTTGTTTGACGTTAATATAACCAACTGTTGAATAAAAGGTAGATAACAGTCCCGCTGATATCTTTTTGTCATATTGAAGTTACCTTCAATACCGCTATATAACTGTCGAGATAAGGTTTTATGATATCACTTATACAACAATAAAATTATGTAGACGTTGTAAAAATGACCTTATTACGACGGTTCTGTTTTTTCTAAACCCTTTTTAAGACGAAAACGTTTATACAACTTTGAACATCATTAAGTAAACGTTTTCTTTAAAACCTCTCCATGATTGTTGTATAATTAAGTCGCAAAAACGTTTATTTACCATAGTAATTAGACTATTTGGTAGGACGACTAAACTATCAGATTTATAACGTTTATTTGACTAACAGGTTAACTAAAAACGACTATAAAACTCTTATGGCTAAAGGTCGTATAACTCTTGATTTATATGACTTCTTTGCTAGTTGGGTAATTTCACTATCAATGGGCTGGGAAAAATGATAAGCAGACCTGGGCTGCAAAGTCCCTAAATGTGAAACAATCAAACTAAAATGGTTTATAAGGCGATTAAAATTTCCCAGCAGATTACTATGAAACTTCTCATGCAATACATTTTAGGGAACGATTTAACGCTGCCATACGGTTTGGTGAAACTTACCCTTTACGTATTAATGACGACAGTATTATAAACTTACTTGTGAACACAACGACGCTTCTTCGTGGAAGTAGCCCTTAACAAAATCACAGTGCTCTCTCGTCGTGATGACGCATTGGCCGTGCACGCCAATGCAGCACGGGTGGCCGATGACCTCGCAGGCCATGTGCTCGGCAGCGTGGCCCGCTCGGCCCGCCGCAGCAGAACCATCGATGACCGATTTTCGGCAGATCGGCCATTTTGTGATGTCGTCCGGCCATTCATGCGGTGCTATTGAGCGTGGCGCTTCGCAAAACCTGAAATGTTGAGCGTAGTCTATAGAAGAGGAAACGATTTCGAAAATGTGTGATAATTGCACTTCTTCTAGGAACTTATCTTTACAATTTCTGCGGGTATATCAGCTAGACAAAATCACAAAACCGTGTATTTACACTTAAGACAAAGCAGTTTAACTGGGGAAAAAATGTTTTTTCATGATCATGCACGTTAAATGGATCAAAAATTATCTATTTCCATTTGATGCACTTACTTCGGATCCAACCCGCAAACAGAGCCCGATATCCGACCTCCGGGCCCTGATTCGCCTCCCGACCATTTTTTCCACGTTGATATTGTATTCTGAAAAGCATGTTTTGTTATTGCAGTTTTATTGTGTAAATAAACTGAAAATATGATTATTCAGCTGAAAATATTTTAGACTTTTGTATACGACAGTAATAAACTACCATACGGATAAGGCCCACTGTTGGTAACAAACTACTGTAGGTCTATGGACGTTGGCAACTCCAGAGAGTCCAGAGGTAGTACAATTAGTACATGCGCCTTGTCGACCCTTCCATGTAAATAAAGTTTAGATCACTGTGTTGACTGGTTAGCTAAAGGGACAAGTTGATACTCGCCTTATCTTTACATGGCTACCCGGATAATTGAAGCAAATATATTTTGTATTAATTAAGGTGTTACAAAATTAAACAGTAGCCAATGAGCTGTTTGACTTGATTTTGGGGTAGGGAAAATAAAATATATTGTTTTTCTATGCTACAATGGCTCAATGAGAATGTCATATCATGTAGAATAAACAATATTGATGGAAATTGTACTCACCAGGCCCACTGTTGGGGAAAAGCCTAATCCTCTATGCTGCAGGGTAAGCATGGACACAAATATGCACGTTAAGATCGTTGATCGATTTATAGTTATGTAGCTGTCACTATTATGTTATGCAGGTCATTTTAAACTCTTATCTAGCCGTATGGTGACGGCAGTAAGAATACAATTATCACCATCCCAACTCTTCCCGCGGGTGTCGTAAGAGTCGACTAATTCAAACAATTCTATCATGGAATTCTTTGATAGAAAATTGATTATGGGCAGCAGCGTCATCATAGTGGACAGATTACTGCGATCACTAATCCGCTTGGCCAGCGCGCAGCGTGACGATTATTTATGGGCATTTACCTCCTATTTCGTCTATACGTATAGTTAATAAGAGAGACCTACGTCCAGTTGTGGACTGAGAGGCTGATGATGTGACGACATGACACAGTTTGAGATGTTAAGACGTTAGCCTTCTTCTTGATATTAAATGAGGTAAATAACTGGCAAGTGAACTTACCGAACAATCAGCCTTCGACGACTGCACACAACCTGAATCATCATTTCGTATGCAGCACGCCGTGTCACGCTCTCTTCTCGCGGAGGCTGCTATCGCTCGTGCTATCCTCGCGTCCCTTCTCATGCAGGGGGCAAATTTGGCCCCTAAATGTATAAGGTCTGCCGCCCGCGGCCCAAGCCAGAAGGATGCTGGCTCTTCCCATTCAACCTGTAATTAGAGATTATGGATGAATATTACTATTTATTTCGTCGTTGTCGTTTCGTATCATTACAAAACCCTTACGAACCCTTACAAACCCTTACAATGCACGGATAAATACATGCGTCAGATAAAATTATCACTATCCTTTGCCTCTGGCACATAAAAGAAAAGGGCAGCTAACATTGATCAGGCAGATTTATTCGGGTGTGGCGAAACGGGCCCTAAGAGTACTGTTTGAATGTGAACGTAATTCAGTAGCAATATTAAGTCTATCATAATCATGTACTAGGCTAGGATTTCAGGCTAATAAGGGTAACGTACGATAGCAACATGTTTCCAATACTAAATTATTTTAACAAGACTTTGACTAGGGCAACCATTGATCACTTTATCCACATAGATAGTCTAATGATTATACCTAGATATTTTTCTAGCAGGAACGAGAGATTGATTAAATCAAACATCGACAACTGTTACCATGCGTACACCCTATTCTCATAAATATACTAATTTCGTAAAATCAGGTAACCAAGAAATACAGGACCCATCTACGTTTTATTTTTAAATATCTAATACTTCATTATTGCCTATAGCGTTAGAGAGTTTCTTATTAGTCTTTGTTCTTTTAATTGGCACAAAATACAAGGTACAAGAAAATAATGTATCGTTTTGAATATGGTTTACATTCTTGTAAATTATCTCCAAGTTACTGAGCATTATTTATTAATTACATTTATTTATCGACTACTACAAGACTTATCGATAACAATTATGTCCATGTTTAATTTTGTCAATCTCTCGTTCCTGCTAGAAAAATATCTAGGTATACTAATGATACTTCAAGAAGGTCGAGCTCAAAGAGCTTGTTTTATTGAATTTAGGTAAACGAAACCTCAATAAATCTTGAAATGAGTTCTAGAGACTCCTGCAGCCTACTACCTATAATGTTTCGTATTCTTGCTTTTTATTTTTGTGACGGTCCCGGAAGCAGAGAGTGGTACTTAGAATCTTAAAGTGGATATACAGCTAAATTATGAGATGTGAGTAAAATGACCAGTTTTCCTCCTCATTCCTGACATAGGTTACTGCAGAAGTTTTAACTGTGACGGAAGGGGGCGAAAAACAGGGAGTACGTAGGATTGCTAAGTAAATCCGCTTAAAGGTTGTTTATTTAGGTTCGGTTTGGACAACCACAAATTACGAACTGATTAATATACTCTGTAAACTGATATGGTTACCAACTGTAATATAATTTATATAATAAAAAAATAGACAAAAAAAAAATATTAAAAAACAAATAGATTGGCTATTATATGTAGATGGTAAAGTCCATCAAAACATTTAGTAAATAAAGAATTGTACCTTACTAAGTTCATTTAGTTCCATTGTATTGTATAGGTGAAGTCAAAAAATACGACCGGAATTTTCACATAAGAAATAATAAACGTATCAGGAAGTGTTTAAATTTAGCCCGTTTCATGTATTACAAGTTGGTTTACTAGAGCAGGAGCTTATCTTTAACAGTAAATATGCTTGACACTACTGAGATTATTTTGAGGTATTTTTGTGAGCCGAAGCTTATTTCTCCTACTTTTCCGTCAGTATATGTGTCAGTTTTTAGTAAAACGTCCCACTTTGTCTCTTACCATAACGACGAGATTTCCTTGTATCTTCATATGAATAAACTGACAAAGCTGCTTTATGACGAACGACAAAGCGGAACATTTTACTAAACTCACTCACATACAACTTTGTTAAAGCTATGTTTATTCATATTAAAACATGTTATCCATTAAACATGAAAATAATTCTGGCACCCTAGTGAAAAGAGGTATAAGTCGAAATTTGCCACTTTACAGGAGAGCCAAAAAACGATTGGCGAAATTATTAAAAATTACTGTGCCTAAATGGCTAACGAATTTGAATAACTTTAAATGTAGTTTGAGTAAATACAATGCGCTCTTTCACATGCCGGCATTGCTTTATGGCTAAAATGAATAGTTTTTAAAAAAATTGACTTGTATCCCTTGAAATAAATGCTATTTAGAAATATAAACAAATTAGTACCCCTTTTCACATATTTTGGACATCAGTGAAAACGGGTATACATTCAACTTATTTTATGATAACTCTTTTTGAGATGCACTTTTACGAAAAAGTTTTAGCTAAGTTTGTTTGCGAAATTAATTTAAATGGCATAGTGTATACGTATACAATATAATCCCAAAAAAACCGACTTATACCTTTGTGCACAAAATGTTAGTAACGTGTAATAGGGAATAACAAGATTTATATTAATCACTTTATTCAATTGTATCCAAATTCTATGAAATAAGTTACAATAAAAACATTTCTTTTTCCCATTTTTTATTAAAACATACTTCCTTGAATTAGAAAAATATAGTAGCAAAAAATTACATAATGTAACATTTATTTATTCTTATCAAATAAATAAATTGTACTTTCAAAATCGTGTCATAATATTTTTTTTCTCATGCCTTATTTCGCTAAACACGGTACTTGACTAAAAACCTAAATAGTGCAAAATACTCTATTGTCTACGGATTCATGAAAGTAAATAATTTAAGTCATGAAATTAAATACTCATATATCAATTTCATTTCATTATTTACAGATGTAGTGAGAAATGACTTGCCTTCGGAAACGTTCTTCAACGTCATGCTGTTTCAGTCTATCTCACTGAGACTGACAGTAATAGCTGTCATACTACTTCAGTCAGACTCGGTGACACTGCCTGAAACAGCATGTGTTTACGAACGTTTCCGAAGGCAAGTAATTTCTCACTACACCTGTACTACATTGTCTAGTCCTACTGTCCGAATTATGACTTGTGCCCTGGATGTCGTGCGCGCAGCTCCTAGGTACGTTCCGTAACGCCTGAATGGCAATTTTGTATCTTATCGAGTCACCTAAAATAACATACTATTGAAATACGATATTTTTTTTAAAACAAACTATTATCTACCTATAGCCTATCGTAATGTACATTACGAAACAACTGTAAAAAAATTAAGTTTGAAATAAGCATAAATAAAGCAAAGCACGACCGAAGGGAGTGTTTTCAATCGACACGATTTACGAATTTCCTTTTCGCACGTGTATTGTACGATATTTTTCAGTATAGATGGCCTTGCGAAGTTTTCAACCTGACAAGATACAAACAACTTCTCGCACTAGTGTGTAAAAAAGTTATTTCAGTCGTTTCGGGTGAAAATAGTGACGTTGCAGTGTTCTGTATGGAATCTTAATAAACAGACTTTAATCGACGAGTATAAAAAGGCTGTCACTATTATATTCTATCGATTATAATTCTTATAAAATTTGTATAGGTAGTATATACGATCAACTTGAATTATTGTGTTAATTATACATTAACTTTATTAATTTTGTTAGTAGAAAATTTAAAAAATATTGTGATAATTTGTTTTCATTATGTTAGCATTCGTAAAAAGTGGCCGGGCATGGTTTCCGCGCGGCTGTTTTGAAACTATTCTAATCGCATGTTTCTGGAATAATATAGACAGCCATAGAACAGCAGCAAATACTCGTACAAGGCTATAGCGCGCTTTTTATATTACCTAGATCATAAGTAACATTGTTACTACAATTTAAAAAAGGTGTTTGCGTTAGGTCATTTAAAACTGTCAACACAAACTAATATTACTAACTTAAGTTTTAACAAATAAGCAGCAGAATTGAAAAGCCTAAATTTGAAAAAAAAAATATAGTCATACTTTAAGAAAATCATTAACCACTAAGTAAGTTTAACATTTAAAATTAACCCTAAGTATTTTAAACATTGTGTATATACAACGAAACTCAGTGTAAAAGGGTACAACTTAGTACAAATCCGTCAATTTACTGGTGTTAAATGTTAAGTAATACTTTTTAATTTGGTGAAAACGGATATAATTCCCGCAAATGGATTGTATTACATGTAAAAAACTGTAATTCAAAGTAATTAAAGTGGACTTGTACCCGTACAAGATAATTTTATTCGTGAATATGGGTTTATGTCGAATTGTATCTCAAAAACATGTTTTATTGTTCGTGTAAAGTGATTTAAATACACATGGATCCTCATTCTTAGAGTGACTATCAAGAGAATATGAGTAGTTGTAGCATTACACACAACAAAAATCCAAACGCGTAAAACTTAGCTGCACTAATACCATTTGTAACTTTACAACGATTTACTTTTTTTGTTAGTAAGAATTTATTTCAACTTATACCTGACACTGCATGGTCATTTGTGTTAGTTATACAATATTACACGACCGTAACTCTGTCAATTTACGTGATATCTTAGATCCTTTTACACCAACAGATGCTATTTTTTTTTTGAAATTTTTTGGTATACTTAACTCAATTTGGCCAAAATTCGACTTATACCCCTTTTCACTAGGGTGCCAGAATTATAAACTACCTACACGAAGTTCACAGTGAATTGCAAATATCGGAGTAAACATTAACAACTCATTAAAAATTCCGGATGGGTACCGCGGATCCAACTTTATCGTACGTTCTCACTTAATAAAGATAATATCGTTGTTACTTAATAAAGTTCACCGAACATCGAATATGCCAAGAATTCTAATTAATATTTCGGTGACTTAGACCTAATACTTATCTATTTGTTGAACACCATAGACGAACAAACTTATACGTATACCAACGTAAGTACCCCAGTCAAATAGCCGGACGACCCTCGTTGCCACCTGGAGACTCGATATCGGCCAGTGGGTATATTTATTGGCATGTGTTCGTATACATACGTTGGTCCGATAATATTTTACTATCAACAGTTCACAATCAATAAAGGACAATTTCAAATATGTACATTAGAATTCTAAATTCGTGTAATATTTTAAAGTGTTAATATGATATTTTCAAAAAAGCTTTGACACAACTTTTTACTCTTCCTATGTACTGCCGCTTCAAGTGTTTCAAGTTCAAGGAGGAACAATATTACTTTTTTTTATGTTATTCTACCACTTTGTCGGCTTGATTACTATGTCTGTACCTGTATCAAATTGCAATTTTCTAGTACTAACGGCGTACAGACAGTCGGACAGACGAACAGACGGACATGGCGAAACTATAAAGGTTAATAGTTTACAACGGAACCCTATAAATACGCAAATAATTATAGCAGGTTGCACTAATTAACTAGCACGTATTTTATCCCGGAAGTCCAAGTAAAAAAAAAAATAGCACACAATATTCGTTATTTATTTATTTATTTATTTAAACTTTATTGCACAAAACAAACAATGCTGTACAAATGGCGGACTTAATGCCAAATGGCATTCTCTACCAGTCAACCATAGGGCCAAACAGAGACATTTAAGTTGGTGCAGGAAATGATTACTTTATAGAAACAACTGTTATTAAAAAAAAAGAAGATCCTAATAAGTAATGTATACAAAACAAAGCTAAACCTACAATATAATTACATATTACTACTTATATATTAATACAATAAACTAATACATACGATTTATATATCTAAAGGACGGAGGAAACTATTTATATTCTCGTTCGTTCGTTAATAAATATCCATTGCTTACCATGGACCTATCACATTAATTATGTGAAGTCCCCTGTTCTGTAATCCGAAAGATTGTTAAGCGGCAAAAAGTAAGACAAAGGGACTCTTCACAAAAGCCTGTGTGACCTATATACGGGGTTGGCTTAATACCCTTACTTTGTATCGCCCGACGCTGCTCCCGTGTCTTTCACCTGCTAATTTCACATTACAATTGTACTTTGCCTTTCCATAGTTTAGCAAATCGGGTCATGAGTTTTGTGTCATGGTTACGAGCTTGTTTCGGAGTCTAATTGTTTGATCGGTGAAAATTGTATTTTAAGCTTCTAATGAAACAAAAGCTATTTTGCATAGTTCCTATGAAGACGATAACGGACTAATAATTTAAAAGTCATCTCTAAAATAACCTTTATCTTACCTACCTCAAAACCATTATCTTACTTTTAATAAAAATGGAGCTAAACTTTAAATTTACTTTTTGTTTTTATTCACTAACTAGCTAAATCATTAGAATTTTGTCTAAACATCAAACCACGTGCATTTAGAAAATATTTTCCTTTCTATTACTTTTGCCTACAATTTTTATATAGTCATGTTATGGCAAATTTGATTTCCTAGCCTAAAAGGCAGGTACATTAATTATCAGTATCACTAATTTGTTGTGTTATATCTTCAAGACACGTAATTCATGAATTGCATGATGAAATATTTTAAAGACAAACGGGTCTTAATCGCGTAAACTTACGTTTAATTATATCCTGAGTTTACGTGATAATCGTGAAAGTTTAAATCAATGCATGATGAAATGTTCATGGCACATTGTGTTGTTATGCCTAGGACTAGATACGTCTAAATATCATGCAGTCATCATTACACGAAGAACGAAGGCGATAATAAATCCCCACGTAAAATATTATGCATTGTCTTCTAAGCGCCGTCTAAGACGTTAAATCTGTGGAGGCGTGTCTTCTAAAAGCTTTGCGTCATTTAAGCTTATTATACAGGCGGCGACAAAGAAACCAAATTCGGGAGATGACTTACGTCACACTTTATAAGCTAAATCTCAGTAATACATAGTATCTGTTGTTTATTTTTAAAAGTCGCGTTCGTTAGTAGTTGCTTTATTGATTGCTTTTATTTTCTGAGAAAATAATGTCGTTAACATGGCGTCGTATTTATGAACTTCTTTCCACTTTATTATTATACTCTTTATTTCAAGGATTTCTTAGGCTAGGTTATTATTATTATATTAGCCTATTGTGTCCCACTGCTGGGCAAAGGCGTCCCCCTCTTCTTCCATTCATCTCGGTCCTGTACAACCTCCGGCCAATCTCTTAAAAAGGAGTCTAAGTTATCCCGCCATCGCCGACGGGGTCTGCCTGGTCTCCGATTAGAGTTGTGGGGCACCCACTCTATGGTTATTTTGGCCCACAAATCATCCTGCAATCGGCAGACATGACCCGCCCAGTCCCATTTTAACTTAGCCGTTTTCCGAGCTACATCAATAATTTGGTCTTGGAACGCAGCGTGGTGTTCCGGATACGATCCCTTAGTTTTACACCTCACAAGCTGCGTTCCATAGCTCGCTGGCAAACCCCGAGTTTGAACTTCTGAGCTTCCGTCAAAGACTATGTCTTTCACCTAAGGTGTCTATGGCACCGTAGGTGAGGATTGGAAGTATGCACATATACATGAGCCTACGTTTCAGTGACAGAGGCAAGGCAGCTAACTGTCGTTGTCCCACTAATATGAAAGAGTGACAGAGAGGAAAAACTATGATACGCTACTAAGCGTTAGCGATTGGCAACTTGGCTAAGCATCCAGGCCAGACCTCGGACAGTAGCGATACAATGTCAAAACTACGAGTAAAGCGTTGGTACTCCAACAGTGTAAGCTCGTGTACGTGCACGCGCGCCAAGGTTGTTTGAGTGAGATAAGACAAGCTAAGGTATCTGAGTGGTCACTGGAGCCGAGTAGCTACACTTTTGGTGGGAGACAGGGTGTGACCATACTGTACGTAAGTACCTACTATTTATTATACCGTGCCCCAGTTGTTTAATAATAATCAGCAAATAAAAAATAAAAAACCGACTTCATCCGATTTCTCCAAGATCCCATCATCACAGTTTATTTTGAAATCAGTTAAAAATAATTATCAAAATCTGTTGACGTGATATTGAGTTATCCATCCATTTGTCGTGCACATGCTTAATGCAAATTTATGACTTATATGGATTTCTCATCATAGATGTATTTGTAAGAACTGGACCAAATTAAAATGAGACCAATCGATGAGCATCAGCTTTCAAATAAAAAAAGAATCATCAAAATCTGTTCACCCATAAAAAACAAACATCAAACATAAAAAAACAGTTGCATTGCGAACCTCCTCCTTTTTTGAAGTCTTTTGAAAATCAAAATCAGAGGAATACACACCTGTTGCAAACTCAAGCTCTTAACGAGCACTTGTCCCGAATGCGTGTGCCGGCCAAAGCCGACGGGCCCGAAGCCGTAGCAGAGCAGGCTCAGCAGCAGCACCAGCGTTTGCACCGTGCTGACCCACCACGTGAAGTACGGCCGGTAGTCGGTGAGCTCGTCCAGTTGTTGGACCACCTCGTCTTGTCGCGTCACGGACTTGCGGAGCGAACGTCTGGAATGAGGGAACGATGTCATCAGTATCAAGACATCATAATAAAGATCTGGAGGGCTAGCACGATCTACTAGTGCGATTCAGTTTAGGACCTGTTAGGAGCGCAATGTGTCAGTTCCATAGAATAACAGTCAAAATCTGAAGAGTCGAACCTTAACTCAATCGCAGTCAAGAGATCATGGTAGTCCCTCTGAAGTCAAACATGATAATTCGACTCATTGAGTAATATTTTTTAAAGGAGAAACGATACAACTGCTACTCTGTATTTAATTATAAGCTTATAATGTAGAAATGCGGCAGAGCTCACTTTGAACGTACATATTATTGAAACATCAAATACTTGTATTAGTTAGTAAGTATAATTATGATGTAGTACTTTTTTACGATATGAATCAATAGAGTATGGCGTCACATTGATATATCTCTACGTGTAGATGTCGAAGATATTTACAATATTTATATGCTTGTTAATTTTATGCAATACGTAAACTTGTCAGAATGGAATCAACAATGAAAGTATTAAGAGTCTTGTGGGCTGAGAGATTATTTTCCTTGGTTAATTTTTGATAATTGTAGATTTTTACTCGCAGATGTTCGTTATATAGATTGAAACTATTGTGATAAATTGATAAGGTTTAAGCAGTCAAATGAACAGACATGATTTTCATTACTGAGAGACATGGGAGAGTAATAAATTTTATATCGTATATCACATAGATATCCGCAAAATCATAGCCTCTCCATTGTAAATTACACGAGTTAGCGTCCGAAGGCGTAAACAGCAGCCATAAATACAGCCATGCATCATGTCATGTCCAGGAGTTAATTCCAAAGCCATTACAGAACACTTTTACACGGGATTTTCCGGGTACGCCAGAAAGTTTAAAAAGTAGACAGGAAAATGCTATAGCGTCATTCAAGTTATGAGTAGGGACAAAGTTTTGATTTCATGCAAGTTACCGTATTTTCTCTGAATAAGTATTACGAGACTGAAATGAGATGTTCTAAGATAGCACAATGATAATTGCTAGTGCGTCTCATCTTATTTTTCGTATAGTAACGCACAAAAAAGTGGCGTAAAGATGTTAAAATATTAATTATCAAGCCGTCGAATATTTCATAAATAATTATTTATTGACAACCTTACCGTACAAGTGAATAATCAGAATCAAGTGGGGATAGTTCGCAAAACCTACGCAGCAAAAAGGTGTTGATATAATCTCTCGCTAGTCTGATCTGCTGCGACGACTGAGCGTAACATCGCGCCCGAAACATCAAGATATAATATTAAATATGAGCTTGTACAAGATAGGTCACCGATAGTGATTAAAATATACAATTCCGACTAATTTGTACAAAATAACACCGATAAATGGATTGTAATCCATAATATTAGGTACTATTATATTGTTGAGTTTTAAATTTGCATAATTTTTTAACTCAATGTGCATTTTAAGTGCATAATGTATGAATAATTTGCATGGGAATTATACATAAATTAAAGAATGCGTTTTGAACCAGCCGGGCAAAAAGCAATCTTTCATCCAAAGTTACTGTGTTCTTGCACAATGTAGGGAGTAAATGGGAATAATTATTATTTTAAAGCCCTATACAGAATATTCAAAAGATTTTATATTCATTTTTATAATTATCTCGTTGAAGGTCCCCTTCAGCATTTTCGGAATTTTACCTAAAATAGTTCAAACTCATTAGGATGTATTTTAAGCAAAATCCAATCAAGCAGATCCTTACTTCGCTAAACCCTCGCCACATTTGACCCAATTTTTATTCATTTTAAAACGGCGGTCGTATGTATCGATTTTATGTTTAATTAAACGATCAGCAAAAACGTTTGCCGGTGCAGATTAAATATCTTGTTCAAATAGCTGAACCAATCGATTTTAGATGACTACCTGCATTCATGCATTGTTTAATGGTTTGACCAGACTATCTAACTCTTATCTAGAGCAGAGCCCAACTGGGGAAGTACCTCCGCCTTACAGAAAACCGCAGCCAAATAACACTATCCCCTACACATAGTGTTGTGTTCCTGCTGGTGAGTAAGGTAGCCAGGCTCAACGAGGGTGCGGAGTGCGGCCGACGGGGGGACCTACGGAACTGACAATACTGGCTTCGGCCTGTGTTGGCGCGGCATGCAGGTGCGGCTATCAGGGAGACCCGGTGAAACGGCTGACCGCTGGCCGCCCGTAGGTCAGTAGGGTTCCCGAACCCAGGAACCACGTAATCTCCGCCCTGGGAGGCTGAACCGCCAACCTGCGCAAAATCCCTGGAGTAGTGGCCGTGCCGGAGGAGGAGACCGGAGTGGACCCGGCCGCTGCCACAGGGGGGGACCGGGGGCCCTTCCGTGCCTGCAGACCGCACTACCTGCGCTGTCCCCTGCCAGATTTGTTCCGTTTGTTTGTCCCTTGAGTCGTCGGCACTCCGAACCCTTCTTAGGATTAAGTACACCCACTATAATGGCGCGAAAACAGAAAAAGTTTGGACTATCAGCGGCATCTCCATCCACACAAGTGGACTACTGCAACATCAGGGGTATCCACTCTAACCTAAACGCAGTCCACTGCCACCTGGAAACTGCGCTGACGCAAATATCCTGCCCGGCGGATATATCGTACCTATTGTACCCCGGCTATACACTCGAACATAAGTTCGTGAGACACGCCGGTGTATGTATGTACGCCCGGCAGGATGTATGCTGTCGTCGTCTTCTTGCTTTTGAAGACAGGGACCTGTCAGTTTTGTGGGTGCGTGTGGACTACGGCGGCCACACCAGAGTCTACGCGTGCCTTTACAGGTCTCACAGTGGCAACACAGAGACAACCCGACTCTTCGAGCACATACAGTCGACATCCGACAGAGTGCTTGAGCAGTACCCATCCGCGGAGCTGGTGATTTTGGGGGACTTTAATGCCCACCACGTTGAGTGGCTGGGCTCCCGGTCCACCGACTTTGCGGGAAGGTCTGCTCACGAATTTTCTCTGGCCTATGGGCTCTCACAACTGGTACGTTCTCCCACGAGAATACCAGATATCGAGGACCATACGAGCTCCTTGCTTGACCTTCTGTTGACCACGCATCCGGACGGATACACCATCGCAGTAAATACACCTCTTGGCTCGTCCGATCACTGCCTTATCCGGACAAATTCGCCTTGCGCGCAGCGAGAACCACCGCGACCTACTACTACTCGTCGCGTTTGGCAGTACGGGTCAGCAGATTGGGACGGATTGCGTGAATTCTGCGCTTCGTACCCTTGGAGGCAGCTCTGTTTCGCATCGGATGATCCTGACTCCTGTGCGACTAATGTCGCCGAGACGATACAGCTGGGAATGGACTGTTTCATTCCCAACTCACTAATCGCTACAGGAGCAAAGAAGCGACCTTGGTTTAACCGGCCCTGTAAAGAAGCTGCGGTTCAAAAGCAGGCTGCTTACAGGGCTTGGACCAAGGCCGTAACTGATAAGGATCCGAACGTCTCTGATGCGAAACGCAGACTGAATGCTGCCTCGAGGTCCTGCAAAAGAGCTGTTGCCAGAGCAAAATTTGATTTTGTCGGCAGATTTGGCGAGAAGCTTGCAGGCCACCCTTCCGGGAGTAGGGCCTTCTGGTCACTTGCCAAAGCTGCCGAGGGAAACTTTTGTCGGTCGTCCCTGCCACCACTGCGAAATGCTGACGGTAATCTGGTCCATAGTGCAAAAGAGAAAGCCGATCTTCTGGGTGCTCTTTTTGCCTCGAACTCGACTGTGAGCGATGACGGCAGCATTATACCGCCTACCATCCCGCGGTGCGCACACTCCATGCCAGAAATTCGCATCTCCCAGAAAGATGTTCGGCGGGAGTTGCTGTCGTTAAACGTTCACAAGTCGAGCGGGCTAGACGGCATACCTGCAGTGGTGCTTAAACGTTGTGCTCCTGAGTTGTGTCCTGTGTTAACGCGTCTCTTCGCTCTTTCCAGTATCAAACGGGAAGTTCCATCTTCGTGGAAGACGGCCCTTGTGCACCCTGTTCCAAAAAAGGGTGACAGATCGGATCCATCGAATTATAGGCCTATCGCTATCACCTCCCTTCTCTCTAAGGTCATGGAGCGTATAGTTAACGCTAAGCTCCTTGGTTACCTAGAAGAACACGATCTTATAAGCGACCGCCAGTAAGGCTTTCGCCACGGTCGCTCTACCGGTGATCTTCTAGTGTACCTCACTCACCGCTGGGCATCAGCCATTGAGAGTCAAGGCGAGGCTTTAGCAGTCAGCCTAGATATAGCGAAGGCGTTCGATCGGGTCTGGCATAGGGGCCTTTTGTCGAAGTTGCCATCTTATGGACTGCCCGAGGGATTATGCAGATGGATTGCTAGCTTTTTGTCCGGCAGACGCATTCGTGCCGTAGTAGACGGTAGCTGCTCTGATAGCATGGACATAAACGCTGGCGTCCCGCAAGGCTCTGTGCTATCCCCAACGCTGTTCCTTCTGCATATCAATGACATGTTGTCTATCGGCGACCTCCATTGCTATGCGGATGACAGTACTGGGGATACTTTTTACACAGGCCGTGCTAATATCCCTCGCTCTGTGGTACTGGAAAGTCGCGGAAAACTTGTGTCTGACATCGAGAACACTTTATCTAGAGTCTCGTTATGGGGTCGGGATAACCTAGTCAGGTTCAACCCCACAAAGACACAAGTTTGCGCGTTTACCGCTAAAAAAACCCCATTTACTGTGGCTCCAAAGTTCCAAGACACAGCTCTTACCATGTCAGGGAGTATTGGGATCCTCGGAGTCGACATTTCCAACGACGTCCAATTCCGATGTCACCTAGAGGGAAAAGCTACGCTGGCATCCAAAAAGCTCGGGGTGCTCAATAAAGCGAGGGGATACTTTACTCCGGGGCAAAGACTTCTGTTATATAAGTCGCAAGTCAGACCCCATATGGAGTATTGCTGTCACCTCTGGGCAGGAGCACCTGTATACCAGCTTGCACCCTTTGACTCGGTTCAGAGACGAGCTGTCCGAATAGTCGACGATCCCAGACTCACAGGCGGTATTGAACCCTTAAGTCTAAGGAGAGACTTCGCCTCCTTATGTGTGTTCTATCGTCTGTACAATGGGTTGTGCTCTGAAGAACTGTTCGACATGATGCCAACGTCCACTTTTCATCATCGCACCGCTCGCCACCGACTGGGCGCTCATCCTCACACCTTGCAACCTAAATGGTCGCGCACCGTGCGGTCCGTCTGTGGAATGAGCTCCCTGCCGAGGTTTTCCCGTTGGACTACAGTATGGGGTTCTTCAAAAGAGGAGTGTACAAGTTCTTATTGGGTCGGCAACGCGCATGTGACACCCCTGGGGTTGCAAGCGCCCATAGGCTACGGTGACTGCTTTCCATCAGGCGGGCCGTATGCTTGTTTGCCACCGACGTGGTATAAAAAAAAAAAAAAAAATACGTCATCGTGTTCTGTAAAACTGTACTTCTAGAGTAGGCTTAGCACACGATTGGTGCGACAGTTAGTCGCAGTGAATAAACACGGATTGTTTACTCGCGACGACAAAACGACGAAATTATTAACATAGTAAGTAAAAGACGGGAAGTAGCGGTGACATACTATCGCACCATACATGCTAAGGAGAAAACGTCATCTCCTCCTCATTATACGAAACTAACCTATATCTTACGCGAGCAGAGCAACATAGCCTTCATTAGAGTCAGACGCACGGCTCCCCGATCGAAGGGCGAGCGATGTGTCCCGTGTACGCGTCGCGGTGACACGTCGTTAAGGGAACAGCTTTACAAATGACGCACTCGCACTAAGCCTCCGAGAGCTACGAGGTACGAGTACAAGACGAAGAACAAATTACAGTGCGCTCCGAATTTAAGTTTCATAAGCCTGGACTGTGGGTACAATTTTTTTTTAATATAACATTTAATACTTATAATATCAATATTATTGGTAACTAAAATGGAAGGTAACACTAAATTAAATAACACTTTAAATATATTTTCAATGTAGATGAGTAAGGCCGGAGTCGAGCGAGGTATGTTGCGAAAAGGAGTCGTGAGTCGTGCACGCTAAACAGCTGCAAACGTATATGCAGAAAACGCCGTTCATATCCCTTGGACACTTGACGCGACATGAACCGTAGGTCTGCTGGATGCTTAGCCAAGTTGCCAATCGCTAGCGCTTGGTAGTGTATCGTAGTTTTCCCTCTCTGTCACTTTTGTATATTAGTGCGACAAAGACAGCTAGCTGCCTTTCGTTTACGATTGACGATTAAGCGTTAGCGATTGGCAACTTGGCTAAGGACCCAGGTCAATGCTCGGTACTTAGCAGGCCTAGCTATGACGCTATTTTGCAGTCGTATACGTGTGGTACAACGTGTACGTCACGTGACTTATCGCTTATCGTATACGATTGCAGAATACCATCTTGGGTAGGCCAGCAGGCAGGCGTCAAACTTAGGACTAGTGCCGAACGTCGAGCAGCGCGTCCGGCGGGTCATGCTGCGGTATGTCGAGCATTATACACGGTGTTACGTCAGCATTCCGAAAGATTTTAATGCTGGATTCCTGACCATATTTAGAGTCTTTAATGTTACATAAAATTTCCTGGATTCGGCTTGGTTTCAGAGATAATCAACCTTTTTTCGAAATAAGTTTTTCGACGTAACTCGTCATTTAACTTCTTTTGGATTACAATGCTACCACAATGTGTTCTAATATTACCACACCTTTTGCCTGACAATCAAAAAATACGAATAGACTTGACGAAATAACCTATACCTAAAAAAAACAATTGAAATAAATAATTTAAACAAATTGTTGTTATGATAAAAAGTACTGGAAATGTTAAAAAGTATTCAAATCGACCTAAAAAAAAAAATTTTTTTTGGTGGAATTGACATTAAGCCTCATAATATTTTTTGTTTATTTTGATGTCTAGAATGCATAGTTAAAATCTTTCGCAATGCTCGCGTAACACCGTGTATACAATTTTTTTTTAGACGGCGCGCACTCAAACCGCACGTTTTCGTTTGCATTTGTTTCACACGACGCTAGGCTGCACGTCTGCACGCCGCACTTTGGATTGACACAATTGACACGTTTTCACTTAAACCTTGTCAAATTGATACGCAATGACGCACTAGCGAAGTAACTCTCGTTTTCATAATGATTATATCCGCCCCAGTTTCTATTTTTATATAAATATACAAGTATATTGGGAAAATATTAAAATAATTAAGAGTATCCATTAAAATAACTATTAAAAACATATCTACGTCCTACAGAAAAATCTATTAACTGAACCGGCGCGTGGGATATCAACTTCATAGGTATTTGTTTTAAGACGGATAGAATAAATCCAGCATGATAGTTCGGTTTAGGTTTTGGCAATGTGATACCCGAGTCAAAGCAAAAAGGGTAAGGATATTTATAGTTAAATACGTATATTTGAGCTTCTGACATATTATTTGTCTGTTCTGAATGAGATCAACTAGTTTTAGTTACAGAACATTACATTCTGTAATTAGTAAATTAAATTATATTCAAGTCAGGCAAGTGAAACAGGGAAACACTTGATGTAAGTATTTCCATGTAAGTATATGCATGATTTCGATCTGGGGAAAGAGAAAGCATATTTCATTTAGCCCATTTGATGACATATTTACTAAACCGTTGTTATGAATTATTCCCATGTACAGTCCGGTTCAAAATTGCATGGACATTTTATGAATGAATTCATTCATAAATCGCCATTCTGAACGCACTGTAGGTACCTACATAATGCCGAATTTCGAAAAAGTTCCCCGGTGTTAATGGGTTGATTGAATAAACAGAATTAAAGTGCACTGGAACATATTTTTGAGCATTTTTATAACACCTTATTTACTACATAGTTAAGTTTCGCCTTTCTTAACTGCTAATGCTTCATACAAAAATGGCCGCGTATTTTTTTTCATTAAAGCCGTACAATTTATTGCAATCTAACCTAATATTAAATATCATACTGTCTTAACCGACGTACTGTTTCTGTGCTTCACATGTACCATGCATGTCGGCGCTAAGTCTGCTATGTTATTAAGCGACACATGTGTACCAGGCAGCGGCATTAGAACTTTACAAATTGATACATATTAAAACGTAATTAAACTCTCGTTTTTTTTTACTCATTACGCTCGACATGTTCAGAGCATAGTGTTCTCCATTATCAACCACTGAGCCAGTTGCTATGCGTCGATGGGGTGCGGTGGAGTGTGTGCTTACTACGTAAGGCGTTTACATCTCTAGTAGTAGTATAGTTATAGATGCATAATAATAATGTGAACTTGTACAATAAGAATTATTTTTGTTTATTACTATTAATTCTTTATTTATCTCTCTTTTTACGTTAGGTTTTTTATAAAAATGTCTATTAAAGTATTTTTTATGTAATAAATTATTTAATGCATGTTATTTTAATAAGATGTATTTTATACTGTTTTGAAAAAATAAGTCCACCTATGTTTCTTCTGGTTCTTCTCGGTGTAGGGTTAGAGCCAGTAGTAGATTTTTTTCTCTCTTGATAGTGTCAGATAAAGAATAGTTTGACTTTGACTTTGAGTTGGCAAGTACGTTGCTTAGTACCTACCTACGTTAGCGTTTACTCGATAAGTAAAGTAGCCCATCTCGATTCCTCCAATACATAAGTGTGAGCGTGATAGATTGCTTTACGTATCTATACTTACCAACATATGACGCATTAATATAATAATTATATTTTTTCATCACACTTGCTGTCTAAGCGAGCCATTGCTTGTGCGCGTAGCGGGAGTAATAGAAACGTGTAATTCCCTAGGGAGGAATATAAATGTCAGTACGTCAATCAATAATATTATGTCTTATAACTTATTTTTGCCGGCAAGTGTGATGAAAAACATTGTATGCATCACGGTCGGTAAGCGGAATACTAACTCGAGTCATAAAAGCCCTCCACCTAACGACGTCGGGCTTCTAACACTCTCGTTAGTAATTCCGTACTTACCTCCCTTGATGCACAATGTACTATTATCTATTCTATCTAATGTCTCTCTCACAGTTTCTTACTGGTTCTTCTCAGGAACGGCGTAGGGTTTGAACCAGTGTAGTAAATTTTTTTTTCTCTCTCTTGATAATGTCAGACGATTCGAAAGTGCTTATTAATAAGCTTACTTGAATAAAGAATAGTTTGACTTTGACTTTGACATGAAAAATAAAGGCGAGTTGAAATTAAAAATAATCATCTTTATATCTGTTGTACCGAATATGATTGTGGTACCTCCTAGAACGCAAAGGAAGTACCTATTTAAACTACTTCCATTATTGCAGATAATAAAATGTTACAGCTTAATTTTATTAGGCTAGAAAGTTATCAAATAGTTGGATGCTATTTTTGAAACAAAAGAAGCTTCCTGAGCAAACGGTTCAGTAAATAGGTACTAAGTATTTCTCAGTTGTTTAGTTTCAATTCAGGCTTCGTCAAACAAATTGTGAAAGCAATTTGTGATTTTGTTTAGGCGATAACTTTACTTTGTAATTCAATTACAAGAAACTTGCAACTTTGCCCTTTCGAAGCAATAGAATAACTGGCTATAAATAACGAAATCAAAATAGGTAATACTTTTGGTCAACTACAATGCAATTAAAGATAAAATAGAACAGATATTTACGGCCTTATTCATAAAAAGTTACGCGCCCGCTGATGGGTCGTTGTTGACCGGATGGCTAAAAACGTTATTCATAAACGTTCAATAGCGCTATTCAGCCGCTCAAACCTACTATAAATCCCCCGAAAGTTATAGAGCCGAGGACCCTTCTATAACGGTCTTATAACTTCTTATTTAACAAGATGGCTGCCAAAATTTTGATCAGCTGATTTTTGACAGGTGCATAACCATGCGTTTAAAGTAGGCAGAAGAGAAAAGATAAAGGTATGAAAGTCTGATTTGGTGTATAGTTTTTTATATCGTCTATTCATCTGATTATTATTAAATATGTATCCAGAGATACTTAATTATATTTAGATAGGTATTTAAAATAAATATCCGATGATTTATTGTAAGTAGTTACGCAGTTTCGATTTCTCTACATGCAACATTACACGAATCAGAAATGGTGGGAAAACTAATCTCCAACTTTTTTAATTTAAAATTTTGCTGATAGTTTTTCAACCATTTCAACTTCAACGTCAATACGCAGTGAGACTCCATCATGCAGGCCTTAAACGCTATTGATGCCATAAATAATTTGAGTAATCCGCCGCCGCGACCAAAAATATATAACATAAGGGCAGATCCCATTGAGGATCTGCCCGATGTTGAATTTAGGCGGCGATACCGCTTTATAATAAGGCGACTGTTTTGTATATAGTAGAGTTGGTGAAAGAAGACCTGAAGAAAGATCGCAGAGGAGCTGGCCTCACACCAGAACTTCAGGTTCTAACTGCAATTAGGTGTTGGGGTCGCAAGGAAGTAAATATTTATTTATTACTTACCCGTACTACTAACTGCCCATACCTAGGTACTAACTAGCCATACAATTATGTTTCGTTTTGAGAGGTCAGGCAAATAATATAATTATTTTAGATAAAAGTAAGTAACAAGGAATTAGGAAATATTTGCGAATTCCCGCCAGACAGCTGTCAAACTTTTTTTTAATTTGCGGTGAGACCACATTTTTGTCTATGATTTTGTCAAGGCGCCAACATAACGCGTCTAATCCGTTCAACAGCGGCTCAACAGTTATCGGAGAGATATTGAGCGTTTATGAATAACACTTCTTATAAACCGTTCAACAAGACTTATCGGCTCGATAACTATTGAGCCCCTCAAACCTTCAACAAGGAATTTTTATGAATAAGGCCGTTAGTGTTTAAAATAGAAGTAGTGGACTTATACTTGTATTTGTTTCATAACATTTTAAAATATCACGCACGGTCTAAGGTTGCCGTTTGTCCACTGTCTTTTTTATACTAGACTATGATATCCCACTTATTCATACTTAGTCATCACCTAACTAAGACAGCTGATAAGTATTGTTTGTCCCGTTCAGTTTTGTCAATATGTCTGTAAGACTAAAAGTTACGAAGAATACTTATTGGCTTAAATAAATATGTAAGTCGAAGGACAGAGTTTGTTTTTACAGATCACAATTTTGAGATCACAGACGAAGTAACAAAGGTTCTTTGGAATATTAATTTCACTTGCTCTTTGATTAGATGACAAGTATAATAAAATTCTAACGGCCTTATTCATAAAAATTCCTTGTTGAAGGTTTGAGGGGCCCAATAGTTATCGAGCCGATAAGTCTTGTTGAACGGTTTATAAGAAGTGTTATTCATAAACGCTCAATATCTCTCCGATAACTGTTGAGCCGCTGTTGAACGGATTAGACGCCTTATGTTGGCGCCTTGACAAAATCATAGACAAAAATGTGGTCTCACCGCAAATTAAAAAAAAGTTTGACAGCTGTCTGGCGGGAATTCGCAAATATTTCCTAATTCCTTGTTACTTACTTTTATCTAAAATAATTATATTATTTGCCTGACCTCTCAAAATGAATCAAAATAACAAAAACTAGGTAGGTAACTAATCAAAACAGTTAGCTTTATGATTAGGTACGATGACGATCAGATAACGAAACATAATTGTATGGCTAGTTAGTACCTAGGTATGGGCAGTTAGTAGTACGGGTAAGTAATAAATAAATATTTACTTCCTTGCGACCCCAACACCTAATTGCAGTTAGAACCTGAAGTTCTGGTGTGAGGCCAGCTCCTCTGCGATCTTTCTTCAGGTCTTCTTTCACCAACTCTACTATATACAAAACAGTCGCCTTATTAAAGCGGTATCGCCGCCTAAATTCAACATCGGGCAGATCCTCAATGGGATCTGCCCTTATGTTATAATTATATTTTTGGACGCCGCGGCGGATTACACAAATTATTTATGGCATCAATAGCGTTTAAGGCCTGCATGATGGAGTCTCACTGCGTATTGACGTTGAAGTTGAAATGGTTGAAAAACTATCAACAAAATTTTAAATTAAAAAAGTTGGAGATTAGTTTTCCCACCATTTCTGATTCGTGTAATGTTGCATGTAGAGAAAATCGAAACTGCGTAACTACTTACAATAAATCATCGGATATTTATTTTAAATACCTATCTAAATATAATTAAGTATCTCTGGATACATATTTAATAATAATCAGATGAATAGACGATATAAAAAACTATACACCAAATCAGACTTTCATACCTTTATCTTTTCTCTTCTGCCTACTTTAAACGCATGGTTATGCACCTGTCAAAAATCAGCTGATCAAAATTTTGGCAGCCATCTTGTTAAATAAGAAGTTACAAGACCGTTATAGAAGGGTCCTCGGCTCTATAACTTTTGGGGGATTTATAGTAGGTTTGAGCGGCTGAATAGCGCTATTGAACGTTTATGAATAACGTTTTTAGCCATCCGGTCAACAACGACCCATCAGCGGGCGCGTAACTTTTTATGAATAAGGCCGTAAGTAAATACTATTTCTATCAGGAAATATACTTGTTCTCACAGTAATGAAACCGATTGAACCATATACTCTTGATATTATGAACAACGTGAACTACTCAGCAGGTTACGAATCCAATTTTTTATTTATACGTAATACAAAACGACAGTTTTGAAGGTGACGGACAGATCACTATAAGCGTCACTTAGCATTTTTTTAACTGAAGAACAGGCTGAAGAGCGTCTAACGACACAGTCCACTACCTATAAGTAAAGTGCGTTAAGGCTCATTATAACGCCGAGTAAATTACATTCTACTACTGGTCGCTAATTTCCAGCGTCCGAGTAAGTGCTCGATGGTCGAGTGGCTTACCTGTGTGGCTGTCACGCAGTGGGACGGCGATCGAATCCTGGTGCGGCAGATCTTTTTCTTATTTATTTGAGGATTTTATAATTTTAAAGGGTTGTTTGGGGATTTAAAATTATTTAGAATCGCGGTCATGACAAGAAAAAATAAAAGTACGAACAGTTGAAATCGCAGCGGCAAACTATATAGACATCAACTGGTTGTGAATTAAATACGGATTACGGATATTACTTCTAGAGAAGTTTTCTATTGTTTTAAATTAATTGTGTGAGCCAGAACCAAGTCATCAAGGGGTAAGTTTTTAGCTATAAGGAAATATTTAAATGTAAATTGTATGGGCGTTAACTAATCTTATATTATTGCCACAAAATAGTAACGCAAACCAATTTTGTTTTAGCCTAAGGACATGCCCTTTTGGTTGGTGGCTATAAAATAAAACAACACAAACTCGATTGAGCTATCATACTCACTTGGCAGCGGTTTGGAAGTGTACCGAGTCGACCATCCGACAAGAAACCCTTCCTGGCGCCCTCTCTTAGTTTAATTATTAGTATTAGTTTGTTTTATCTTATTAAATTGTGTCTATGTACTGAGTGATCTTTATTGCACCCCTCGCCGACCCGTAACAAAATGGCCGCATTCATGTGCCGCAAATATTATTTTCTAATCGTTTTCATGTACGCGAATCCACGTTCCGGCATACTCGTACGAGGGCTTAACCCTCTGCAACTGAAGAGACGTACCTCAGACGTATTTCCAACTTTATGGTGTTGATAATAAAACACATGTCTCGTGATCGACAGTGGCAGAGATAATGGTAATACTAAGTTCAGTGGGCATTTGGACACCGATGCCATAACTACTAGCTTACCTAAAGAATCTGCCGACGACACCCATGCCGAACTGCCTGCGATTGGAGTTGTCAGCCAACGGCTCCAGCATTGGCGTGTGGATGCGCGCCCCGCCTGCGCCCCACGACACGCTTCTTTCAGGTCGCCGGTACTCCACGCCAGTGGAGCTCAAGGGAGATCGAGCGCTGCAATGAATGAAAGAAAAATAAACACCTCATCCATATTTCGTCCGTTGTCAACTAAAACTCAATATAAATAGTTACTACTCTTACCAACATGGTGGTCAAACCCGATAAGTCGAGATATTTTTTCATTGAAATAACAACTTCATGTCAATGTCATATAGTTCGTATTTTGAATACAGGTTTGCTCGACTTATCGAGTTTGACCACTCAACCCTCGAATTATGTCAGTCATATTTTAAAAACAAACGGGTCTTAATCGCGTAAACTTACGCTTAATTATATCCTGACGTTTCGGGCATGACGTTACACCCGTGGTTGCAGGCAGACTGTCTTTAAGATATGAGTGATAATCGTGAAAGTTTAAATCAATATATCGTAACATGTCAGTTTTGATTCACGACTGAGATACGGGCAGTAGGGATTTGTTACTTAGTGAGTTTTGCTTGCCAACCGACGATTTATTTAATATCTCAAATGGCTATGTATCACTGTCAGTTAACCGCTTCGGTCATACTTAATATACTAACTAATTTTTGGTTGCATTATTGCAAACTGTTTTTAAATATTGGTGATTTACAACCAAATAGGCAATAACATCATTTCTAATGTAAAGACACTTTGTAAAAAATGCGGCCAAAGAACTCAGGCGGTTGAAGCGCCCTTTTATATTTAAACTACTGAAACTTCTTAAAATCTGGTAGGTATAGAAAATAGTTCAATTAGCAGCAGTACAAGAAAGGATCATTTTCTATTGTTCTATGTCGAAAAGTTTCACAGTTCGCGGGATAGCGTTATTATTACTATTATAAAAAAATCTGGATTCCCTGTTTAAAGTTACAAGCAAATAGCTAGTGTCCCATCTTACAGGTGACCTTTCTTGTTGTACCTACATTTTTGTAACATTCATGTGCTCAGATTGACTACTTAGCTCTGTCATCACCCAGTCTATATGCAAATCATGTTCCCGGGAGTGAGCAAAAAATGTAAGTACTTAACTAAGAAACATTTGAACAATTTCAATGTAGATGAGGTCCGTGCAATTAGTCCTAATTACCTACTATTTCTCAAACTTATTAATACCAAACGCTTATTAACTTACGAAATTCTAAGAAAATATAGTTTCCACTTGGGTTAAGCCGTCTTCACAAAAACAAGTGCGTATACCAATAAATGGGTATTAAGGCACTGACTTTGGTTGAAAAGCAGGATAAACCTCACAGGCTTTTGTGTAGAAGGAGACACAAGTTAGCAATCTCAAGTTCCAGAACCTTTTTCTTTGTTCTTTGTCCCAGATACCGTTGTAAGTATGGCAACTTATCTACCTATTTTCCATTCTACGTATAAGCATACACATAATTGAAAAGCCATACCTACCTAGTTATGTTAAGGATTCCCATTCTCATCATTATAATGAACACACCACAAGAATTATTCATCAACACAATATTATTTTAGCTTGTAAAAAGTATTGTATATAATAATGAATTATTCAAAGTTTACATTTTCACGGCAATGTACCACGGCAACCCTCGAAATTTACCTACATTAGTCTAATATTATATTGGTATATTTAATAGTGATTTATTTATAAAGTATCCAATGTCAGTAGCTACCTACAAAATAGCGAGAAATTTATGTAAGACTGGAATAAAAATCAAATAGAAAACCCAGTCGTCACCTGAGCTCTTTAATTCAGTCTCCGGGGCCTAATAAATAATGTAAATACCGAACTAAGAATTCTAAATAAGGGTATGAAAATACTAGGAAAATAGAGAATTCAGTGGAGCATCCACCGACAGCTGAATAACGCAGCGGAACTCTGTATAGGGAATAAAATCATCAATATTATTACCCATCAAGTGATCACGAAGTAACGAAAATAAAATAGTTAACCGGTAGGTATAGGGAGCTTCGTTAAATACTAATCGTGCACTAAAACGTTTATCGAAATATCCAAAAATGTATAAGAATGTACTTATTAAACGAAAAGCTACGAGATCATTTCATACATTCTGCGTGGTTCGGAAAGGTTTCCAATGTACGATTATCATCTTGACTTGACATTATGTCACTATCTTTCTCGACTTTGGTGGATAGCTTCCCTAAGGCAGAACCAGATAAGCAGGCCAAGCAGGGTCCGATAAGAAACTATAAGATCGAATCTCCGATTTTACAGACCCATGTCACATAGATTTGGGTAAAATTATATCAGTAATTCTGTATGTTATCTTCATTACATTTGAGCCTTTATTTGAACCGATATTGTCTTTGAATTAAGGGCAAACTTTAATATTCTCTATTGAGTATGTGTACTCCACGTCATTATTCAAATACTGAGATATCAAAAAACTGTTTTAATATAAATTTATGTTTCAAAACGTCATTTATTTACGTTTGCGTTTCAGTTAATAATACTACCTACCATTTTTGTAAGTACCTTTGCGTTTCCAAGTCATAACAGTATTTAATAAAATCAGTAGACAATTTTTATTCATTTAGTCGCGAATTAATATTAGTCTAGTCATTCATTCCAGATCAAAGAAACTAATTACCTACAGCGAAAATATTAAAATTATATCGCTAAAAAGTTTGCCTAGGTACTAATTAAGTGAAGATCAAAAACTTGCGGTTTAAGCTAAACTCGCTTCGGTAAAAAGATAATCAAAGTGTATTTATAAATTATAAGGAACGAGCAGCTAATTATTCTGTCAAGTTAGCGCAACATGGCGTTATTAGCCGAGTTTCTCGGCTCGGGCGCGATTATGGGCCGAACTTGCTGAAACTTGGCCCCACTAAGTTACTTAGTACGTTGCACGGGGAACACTTCATAACCTCTGTCAAAATAGTTTCGTGGCTTCAACAATCGGCGGTTAAAGTAGTTTTTGGTATTTGAGAGATTTGGAAAGCGATTTCGATTAATAGTTGACTTGAGGTAATTCATTCATGTGTAGGGCTGCCAACCAAAAATCACAGGCATGCGGTACATTCGCGAATAAATTGGGGGACTTGGCTATAAAATGCGGGACACAAGCACGAAAATGTATTAAATGATAAAAACCGGCCAATTGCGAGTCAAACTCGTACACAAAGGGTTTAGTAACACGAAATATATTAAAAAATTGCAGACTACCGCTTTTTCTGTAAACTACTTGTAATTAATGGTAATTAATGGCAAATTTAAGTAATGTAGTTTCGGAGAACGGTGGTGGTTCTTTCCGCCTATTATTTAAATAACTTAAGTGTTATTTGCATATCTCAAATAATAAAATAAAAAATTAAAATCCTTTCACTAAGACACTTTTTTTTATTTCACAATTTTCTAAAGCAGCCCTAATATTCGAAATTCATGAATTAACGTTCCACGTCCATCGTTGGGTCACCAACTTACACATATGTACCGAATTCCACCTCAATCGGTCCAGTAGCTTCGGAGCAAATCGGCTGTAACAGACGGACAGACAGGCAGACAAGCAATATTATAGGATTTTAAGGGTTCAGTTTTTTCTTTTTAAGGTAGCCTAAAAGCATAAAGTTACACAACTTTAGAAACATCTATTACACATTATCATGACAATTACATTAAAAAACAATCATTAATTTCAGATCGGTTCGATTTAGATGCACCTAACATACCCATCGTAATCATTCATATTTTGGCAGTATACACGTTCAGTGCACGGTGCTCGCACGCTATAGTCTTGGACGTCGCGGTACATTCAAATTAACATGACGCAATCTTAAATTGCTCTCATTTACATATTCATATTATTATTTTAGTATTTCCAGTTTAGTATTCCTTTAAAAGCGGGACAATCGGCGTCCCGCGCGAACCCTTTGCGGGATGCATACTTTAGGGCCCCAGAAACGGGACGTCCCGCATATAGCGGGACAGTTGGCAGCCCTATTCATGTGTCTAGTATGCCCACAGATCAGTATAGATAGCTAACGGAGGCATGGAACATGTCGCAACGTTATGGCCCATTGGCCTTTATAGTGTGACAGATGCGTGCCCTATGAGCCAGTCGCAACTTACCTGCGACTACAGAATGAGCTCGGACATATCCGCAAAATGCCGAATTGTGCCGTTATTTCTTGTAAAAATAGGAGTGTAAATAAACATTTCAAGGACTATTGAGTCACGTAGGGTAGTTTAGCCGGTTTTCGGCCAGTTTAGCAAAATTTTGAATTTAAAACTATTTTATGAATAGTGCTCTTAACAAATTCAAGTAATTACTATATTTTTAGACTAGAAATATGATGAAATTGTAATTTTTTGATCGAACTTCATGTCATATGATGCATAATGATTTTTTAAAATAATAAATATCAAAAAGTGGCGATTTAGCCGGTTTTCGACCATTTTTTTTAGTTTTCGGCCGCTTAATCATCAGTTCTCGGCCACTATTTCTAATTTTAATAGTGAGTCTTATTCCATAGTCTGTAGGGTTTATTTTTAAATCAAACGAAAACTATATGAATCAATAAATGTATTAGAAATGTTTGAAACATTACAAGGAACTTTTATGTACTTAACTATTATTTTATTTATTGATTACTTTGTACTACGTCAGTGGTAAACAAAATGACTACCCATCTGATGGCATGTGTAACCGTAGCATATGAATTTCTTCCAAAAATCATTTAAAACTTAGTAGGAACTTCTCTTGAATAACATACAACAAAAACAATATATTAAAATAATGAAAAATTTTCGTCGCTGCTACTTAATCCCGCATTTGCTTTATGATCAGTCTTGTCAAAACCTCCTTCTATATTATCAATAATTCGATGTTTTGAGTTTCCTTCGTTTCTGACTTTTCATTGATTTTTTCGTCATCTCTACATTTCTTTTTATCCTTTGCGTTAGTCGCTACTTTCTTGTCTGTAACTTCATTAATTTCAAAGACAAACTGTGAGATAAATATGGGGTTCATCCATATTTATCTCATAGTTTGTCTTTATCTGTAAACAAAAATCATTTTTATCATTTAATCAATATTGTCTGCTAGAAATAGTATATTGTAGTAAATATTATTATTACCTGAAATTAAACACTTAGAACAGGTTAAGTTGATGATGATGGTCATCATCTTAACCCTCTAAAAGAGCTGTAAAAAGAAAGCTGGGCTCGAAAAGTAGGCTCAGGGTGTTAAAAAACTCGATTAAGCTGTTCTAAAATGTCCAATTCCAATGAATAACAATCGCGAAAATAGAAGACAGTATTATTTTATTACTTGGTTAGTTATAGCCATATCAGCCTCTACTGAGTAAAAAAAAAATTATTTATTTTAAATAAAATAAAAATATTTCTTTTTCGGACGCTTACGAAATGAGGGCCGACAACACACAATTTGTTGGCCTGTTTCCGGCCACTCTGTCAACAATGGCCGAGAACTCATTATTAAAATTCTGATTTTCGGCCAAGTTTTAATCAATGCAATAAATAAACGCGGTATGAAAACTAGCATTGTTAAAACTACTTTGGACATAGATTAAATAAAAACATTACATGAATTAAGAAAAGTGTGGAATTTATCTGTTTCATATCGCTTTATTTTAAAGGCCGATAATTAACGTATGATGCGTCTGTTTTCGGCCGGCATAAATTAACAAGGCCGAAAACTAGCATGTCATAATCCTGTTCTCGGCCGCCAATTAGAAAATATTTTATAGTACGTTTTCATCAAGTATTATTTAGAATACATGTGGCCGCCAGTTAAATACATTAATTAAAATGTATTTAACTTCACATTAAAACACAACATATCTCACGTATGCTTTTATTTTAGCAAATGTATGCAGTCAAGACTCACGAAGTTAAAGGCCGTTCTCGGCCGCCCGGCCGAGAACGAAATATTTCGTGAATTTGTATTTAGCTAACCGGCCATCAAATTTTAATAGTTTCTACTTTATATTCCATGAATTTTGGTCAAAATATCAATACTTTGACTAATATTCTACACACTTAAACATAAGCAATGTTATAAACATCAAAGATACAATATTTTTACTCAGCTCTAAAAAAATAACTCGCACAATTTTTTACTTAAAATGGCGACACATCTTTACAGTCTAAATTTTGTCGACGCACTGACCAGCCAATTGGAACATTATTAGGCAGCCAGTTTAAAGAGGTTTAGGTGTCAAGTGAAATTACCCGATTAAAGTGTTTTTTTGCATAGGTAGGGTAAAGAGTTCTTGTTATTTTCGTTTTACTACGTAGTGGCCGACAACCAGAGGTGGCCGGCGAACCGGCTAAACTACCCTACCACATGTAACTATTGATTTTTTTAGTTATTAGTTGACAAAACCACGTATTTTTACAAATAATAATATATAACAACAAACCGCTGACATAAACGTCATAATGATTTTACTTGGGCGTACCAATTGGTTGAACTATTCAGTGACAAATTGTATGTGCGTTTTACATTGACGGCTTAGAATAGCAAGCAAGTCACAATTTGGTAAGCGACCGTGCAATGTATCGAATTGCTAGCGATATTGACAACCGTACTGTCATTTCTTGGTACGGCCGCTGCGAGCAGGCCGCGAACTAGAGGTGCGACTGACCGTTCCGATGACAAATAGGGTCGATAAATTGTTAAGGTATTTGATTATTTATTCAATTTTTCTTTCATATTTTGACCTTTGTATCAATATCTTATCTTTATAAAGGTAAAACAATATAAATAGATTATATCGCGTATATTCATTATTTTGAGCCTCTTACAATAACCGTTGTCAAAGGTTGAAATTGTTTTATTTAAATATGTGACCATCGCGGAAACGGAAGATAACATTTTGTTTATTAAGGGTACAACCGTCTAAATAGTTATTTGTTCATTTGGTTCCCAGCCACAATTAAGATAATGTCGTTAATAAATTGCGTTGTTCATATTCAAATACATGTTTATAAAGATTAGATACATCGTTCAATGCGATATTTTAATCTGTATTTATTTCTTATTGAATGATAGATCGATTTTAATGTTTTTCTTAATATTCCGGCCTTATCAAATATCTATGGATAATAATTTATCGACGTAGCCTCTTCTCTAGTGCCGCGCTCCACTCCGCGCTTTAGCCAATCACAGCGTGGCAAAGGCCCGACCTCGGAGACACCGAGACTCATTACGATTTCGCTTCGTTACAAATCTCTCTCTTTCATATATCTATGAGTATGCCCCTCGGTTCAAGTATCATGTATGAAACTAACATGTCTCGGCCTTGCTCATCCTTTGGCGGGAGGCGGAATATCTATTGCAAATACTATCGAGTTGTTTCTCATATTTCCAGGTATTGCTAACAGTTCAATGAAACTTTGTGATTGCTTGTAATATGTCAAACGTTATTTTTATGCATCTGTTAAGTATGTTAAAAATATAATAGAAATCTTTATTATATGACTGTGCAAGTATACAGTTTATATAAAAGTACTCAGTATTCACAGCGACACGTAAGGGCATATGACGTGTTAAAAGGCTCCTTAAATTCTAAAATTAAATGTATTGAACAATAATGAATTATTAAGCAATTGTCTGCATAGCGAAAAATTCATTTAAATTGTAGAATGCCCAATTTAACCCAGTGTTTTAGTTTAGTTTTAACACTTTGAACGCGGGGAACTCCCGAGGAGAGTTCTCTATGGACAAATCACGGGATCGGCTACATCAGCCTAAAGACAACGAGAATTATCGCTACAAATACACTTAACCAACTTAACCAATTAAATGGGGAATAAATTATAACGCCGTCGCATCAACGTGATGTCAGCCTAAATATTTCGAGAACTATCGCTACAAGTACGTAGCATTACCTCTTCGCTCCGTCGATCTCGTCGTCATGGTGGGAGTCGTGCTGTGTGACAGTGGCCGGCGCCGCAAAAAACACTTCATCCGCGTCACCTTCGTCTTGCGGCGCGCTACTCCGAAACGACCGCGACCACTGCGCCGACGACGACTGCCGTGATCGCCGCGTCACCGCCTGTTAAAAGACACAGTTTATTAGGTGTTTTTATTCTGTATCATGTATTTAAGATAGCTGTTACTGCAAGCGGGTTAAAGTTTTCTCTGAGGAGACATCTGGTGTGGTGAAATTCAAGTTATTTGTCAAGATACACTTGGTAGGTATTATCAAACCGCGATTAGACTGGGATTTGAAAGTACTGTAGACACAACAGTGTATAAGTCAATCTAGGATGTATTGATAATATAAGTTGTCAGCCTCCGTAG
This sequence comes from Thaumatotibia leucotreta, assembly GCA_025490895.1. Classification (NCBI taxonomy): domain Eukaryota; kingdom Metazoa; phylum Arthropoda; class Insecta; order Lepidoptera; family Tortricidae; genus Thaumatotibia; species Thaumatotibia leucotreta. The sequence goes on along the minus strand of JALPQI010000658.1, from coordinate 163,417 downwards.
CCTAGTTGGTAGTGACCCTGCCTATGAAGCTGGAGGTTCCGGGTTCGAATCCCGGCGAGGGCATTCTTTGTGTATTTATTTATCACAAATGTTTGTTCCTTGGTCGTGGCTGTGTATGTATCTAAGTATCTATACGTATCTATCTATTATATGTATCGTCGCCTGGTACCCACATCACAAGCCTTAATTGAGCTTACCGTGGGACTAGGTTGATTTGTGTAAGATGTCCCAAAATATTTATTTATAAGTTCAGAGACTTACAGACAATAGATTAATTAATCACTGACTACATCTATAAACAACTGTTCTTGGTAAATGTTGTGTCAACAGTACTTTCGAATCCCTTTCTGATTCCGGTTTGATAATATGTAAGACACCGTCCTACGTCAATACGAAAAAAAATTTGCTACGGTGGTCTTTAGGAGTAAGAGTTCATCAGCATGAAAATTTGTAGTAGTCCGCAAAAAAATGATAGATAGTAAACCCCTATGAATAAATATTAGTTACCTAAGTTACCTTAGCAGCTGCAAAGCTAATGGGGATATCTCAAGGCCATATAAGGCCTTGTTAAACATAACTACATAAAAGAAAACACAAATTAATATGATTTGGTAATAAATTAAAAAAATGTAACTACAGATCAAACCCCGGAAGCACTAGTAATTCTCACTGGGCAAGTTCCTTCCGAAATATCACTGACAGGGCAGAGGCACCGAGCATCTTGGCCCATTATTTACGACGCCGTAACAGCGGCGCCGATCCCCAAAGACATCGCTTTTATAATTTATTGCTCGGAAATATGGTAGCCTAATTCCTCCGCCATATATTTAAGGCCTACTGAATAAAAAATATTGGGGTCAGGTTAGGAGGTGAGTGCATGTAAAAATGTCGGAGGCGGTCATTAATTTTAAAGCACCTTGCTTGAGAGTTTACGGAATCACGGTAATGGTGGAACGCATTAAAACATGGGTATAATCGACATTAAGGGTAGTAGATGCTAAACATGTGTTTCATAGAGCCTTACAATAGTTTGTAACAAACTTGACTACTTATTTGGAAGGTAAATAATAAGAAGAAAAAAGTCCACTGGATAATTAAGTAAAATACAGGAGTAGAGCTTCTCCCAAACTCGCGTTGATGTTAATTTGTAGGTACTGCAATATATTCTCATTTTCATTCTAATTTGGCTTGATCTTATACTTAAATACTCGAAAAAATCTCAAATAAGTAAAGTGCAATGTTTTTTAAAAAGTTGACAACACAACACAAAAATGAACGGTAGTTATCCTCGGTTATTTTTTTCATTGATGTTTTAATTGCTAAAATAGCGAAGAATATTTTTCGTAAAGTTTTTTTTAGTTGGCATTTAAACAAAAACGCAAACGCTCTTACAAAGGTACGTTAATACAATATTTATAAATAGCAGAGAATAAAGTTCTATTGAAACTGATGTTGAATAATTCAAACATGATGATAAGAATTGAAGCTAATAATTCAACGGTACGCATGTTTCTAAATTTAATCCTTTTTGTAACAAGACAGACAGAACGCCTACATGAACAAGTTTATTGTAGATATAAAGACGGCTCTTCTAAAGTTTTAATTTATTCCATTGAATCGATCTATACTTATAAATAGCTAGTCAATTTTACGACAGTTATTGTGTGATATAACAATTAAATAATGTAGGTACATTATCATTCCATTAAGACTTTCCTAATTATTACACCGTCAGGTAAGCCATTGAATATTAAAACGTAAACAATCAAGTGACTAACTTGATGTGGCTGAAAGGATTAATGACCACATTTACATAATCAACGCTCTATAATGACTACTGAGCTTACGTACTGCACGGGCCAGTTCACAAATCAATTAAAATTTCAAGTTGACCGACGCTCGTCGTAATGTACCTATTGAAACTCAAACGCAAGCACCCCTCACCTTTTAAACTAATCAAGGTAGACCAACTAAATTATTTCTATCGACTTTGAGTTACCCATTTAACAACGTTTCAACTTCTACTCGTTTGATAGGTATTTTATTAGATACCCCATTTGATTTCTTAATGATTTAGTGTCTAAGTACCCATTTTAGATCCGGTCTGGTAATCCGATGTTCTAGCTTTTTCGGTATGTACCTAATCAAAGTTTGGTGTAGTTTGTCTATCTACGATCAATGATTACTCACTATCTCATTGCTTGTGGCTTTCAGGCATTTTTGCACTGTACGTATTGGTTTATTTTTCTTTGTACTTACTAATACACACACACGGTGTAAGTGATTGGAATATGTAAACAAATGGAAGAATCGTAAATACTTGTTCGATACGTTTTAGCATACAAAAGTATGTCATCAAAAAATGGGTATACTCTGGAAGAATAAATTAAGATAAGTAGATTGCTCTATATACCTACTCGTGCAAGGGCGCCATACTGGTATTTATAGGTAGGTATAATATAAAGGTCGGGTGAAGGTCGTAAGAGTCCGCTGGATGTGGGTGGCGCAGGACCGGTCATTGTGGAAATCTTTGAAAGAGGCCTATGTTCAGCAGTGGGGACGTCTTTCGGCTGATTTCATGATAATGATGATGATAATATGAAATCTAATTTCCATTTCTAAACGCGTCTCTTTAAGTAACCTTATAGACAGTATTCAGTACTTACCTACTTGTACCAAGTCGTATCTTATGCGTGTGTAACTGTGTACCTACGTTAATAATTCTTCTATTTCGTAAGTACAAAATAAAATCCTAAACCGATCCACCGTCGACCAATCCTTATAGACAGCCCTTAGTTATCAGTAACGACTCTGCCGAGGGACTCTGATCGCACAGTCAGACTGTGTACCTAAACCATTTTGTGGGACAAATGTTATAAATATACTTTTTGATATAATAAATAAATAAAATAATAATACCTCGTGTTACGACTACTGTAGCCGTACCAAGACTTTGCAAGTATCGGTAACGTAAGGTTGTGGTTAAAATTTTTTATTTATCTCAAAAGAAATTTACATTTCACTTAATGAGATGCATACAACAAGGTTTTACTCGATACGTAAAGTAGAACCTTACCTTACTTGCCAACTCATGGCACGGCTACTGCACGTAGTGCGCGTACCTTTCTTGTTCAATGAAGGTTTTACTGTTCTGTGAGTTCTTAAGACGGATCACACATAAACGCATAATAATTTTCGTCACACCTGTTCGGTAAGTGCGCCAATGCGCTGCGGCGATGCCCGCCGTAGATACGTCATTACGCACTAGGGCAATCAAGGATTTTCATACAACATTACGTCGCACTAGCGCGGCGCCCGCCGCCGCACGCAGGCAGGCGATGGCGGCGGCACGCGCCGCGCCGGGATTTCTGTTATGAAAATGATAAATTTAAATCATCCCTGATTTTGAGAAATGATTTAGACCATTTTAGAGTAGTTTTGTGAAAATATATTGTTTTATTTACCTTTTTTGCCTCACAGGTGTGATGAAAAACATTGTGTATGTCACCGGGCGGTACAAGAATTATGAACTCGTATGAAGTAAAGCCCGCGGCACAATTTCTTAATTACCGCCCTTAATACACAATGTACTATTGTGCATTATAGGCAATAGTTACAGTAGTGACTCATAATTCTCATAAAACGCATGGTAAGGGTATTGTTCTATCCTATGTACTCTACTTGCAGCCTGCAATTTGTTTGACCTATTAAACTTAGCCTCCATTAAGCAAAGTCCAGCTGATCGAGGGCCATTAATAATGAGAAATTCGATTCCAAGCATTTCTAAGTCTTTTAAAGCACCGTATGAAACTGTTCAGCGTGGTGAATAAAAAGGTTGTAAACACAGTTTTTATGAAAGCAACATAGTATTTGTTAAAATAAACCAATTTATTTTTAGTCGAGATTTATAAAAATATACGGCAGATGCTCAAGTAAATAGTATACAGACAGGTAAATTAAATATTTACATAGAAATATTAATAAATATCCTCCACCTTTTTTGTAAAGTTTTATTTGAGACCTTTAGAGAAATATCGCACATAAAACGTGTTTTCTTTTAATTGATAGGTCGACTAATAATATTTAGGTAGTGTGAGTTACTGCTATGATAGGTAATACGTTTTTCTTGTGAAAATAAAAATTATAAACTTCAAGCTTTAAAAAAACTATTTAAGTCTTACTTTCTTAAATATCTTATAAATACCTATTTATGAAAAATGATTGATTGGCCTTTTCCGAGTGTTTCCACTTTTGCACCTTGTAAACTCATACTTGGCAGAATGTAAAAAAATCGTGCGTTAAAGCCTCCTCGCCACTGTCTTTAAAAAAAATATAAAATGTGGGTCAAAAAGTATGTATCTTTTAAGATACACTGCCAAGTTAAGGGGTTAAGTACCGTACCGGCGAAGCGTGAAGGAGTGCTTTACATATACATAGAGTAAGTCAGAACGCCAACCTGACATACATGCCAATGAATATGATTATGTTAAAAATAAACTAGCGGTTGAAGACAACGCTGTTACTGTTACACTTATTTACTACGATTAGATCACAGTTACCAAGTAGCACCAGATAGGACAGAAACTGATGATTTTATGACCTCAGCTAAAATTACAGTTGTTATTACATCTAAATATTAATTGTGTATACCGTATAGTATTAAATAACGTTTCTGCAATAATAGTTCTGAGTAAACCAACTAAGTGAAATTGTATAGCAATGACTCTTTTTTTATAAACTTACTTTATTTCACTATATTAAGCACTAACTTAGTTTTTTTTATTATATATGCTGCATTCATTTTATGTCCTACCAACAAAGTATCCACCCAGCATAAGGAGTAAAGATATTTTAAAAATAGATCAGTGCCACTATCATTCATAAAATACGGAATGCACCATTTCAAATGCAATAAAATGGTCCATCTGCGTATTTAATGGCAGTCGTAATTTCCCCCCGCCTGTCACAGATTGCGCCTTTTCTATTCATAAGTCAGTCAAAGATAGACCAGTATAGGAGCAATCTCCGTTTGTACTTTTGCTATGGATCTCGAGTTCAAGCAGTAATGGGAATGGTCAGAAAGTCGAGACAAAATGTTTCGTGAAGGCAAACGGGAGCTTCAGAACATATTTACCTAACTTTTAAATACTTAACCTGAGAAACTAGGTTAGGAGCTAGCACCTGTGGCGGTAATGGCGTCTGTCTCGGACCAATTAACTGCGTCTGTATCATTTCAACGCTATTATCATAATATTACTTTTCACTTGTGCATTGTTCATTAGTTTCACAAGGTGTCCGCAATGTAGATAGCTAAGAGAGGCTAGCTTATTATTTGAAACCATCATGTTTTTGAAAACCGTGTAGATATTGGTTAGCCCTTAAATTAGCAAATAAAAAATAATAATCGTGCTTTCTAGCCTCATCGCCATAGTGTAAAGCAGAAAATTATGTCTTAAGAAATACAAAAAGTGAGTCGAAGAATAGGTTCATTGTGACGAACATTGCCAAATTAAGGGTTAGAAACAAATTATGTACGTAATCAACAGCATTGATAAACAGGTACAATAGTTAAAGCATTAATAGACAGGTACAGCAACTAGCCGGTAATGTTAGACTTGTTTCTGCCAAGCTCAGTTTGGTACCTAATTACAAAGTTTGAAGCCATCGAATATATGCCTACTTAGTTGACCTTCATATTCCGGAAGACACCCTCATCCTCTTTTTTAATGTATTTTTTAACCAAATAACAAATGCTCAGAACGCAGCGGTATACTCCATTTCAAATACCATGGCCCGATGCCACTTCAAAAGTTTTAAGTGGCATTGGGCCATGGTATTTGAAATGGAGTATACTAACTGCTGCGCCAGGTCAAACTCGGAGCAGTAGCCTTACCATGAGTTGGAAAGTAAAGGATACGTTAGGTTTTACTCGATACGTAATGCATTCCATCGCGCTCGCACTAACATATTGCGAGCGCGATGGTCTGATTTACATACGTATCGAGAAAAACCTATCGTTACCGATACTTGCAACGTCATGGTACGGGCAGGCGGAGCACGTCAGTAAGTGCGTCATAGTTTGCGGTGCTGTGTTGCAAGAGACTTGAGACGTAAGGATGCTTGAACTAAAGACCTTCATTTTTTGCCAAAAAAAAAGGTTCAAGTTGCCTCCGTACCGCATGGATAATCAATGTGGACACCGCTTTGATATTGACACTTACTTATTAGAAAAGTATTACTATACGCTACAAGAATATCTGGACGATCTACGGGATAGTGCGTCTACGGAGTGGATAATTTTTTTTATTTTTTGAACGTATTGTATTCTAATAGGAGGTGCAGGCATGTATTGCTTGCCCTTAGAGAATGGTCAAAGGCGCCTAGCCTTGTAAGGGATTGCATATACCCGAGAAATTTGACCGGTGGTTGCTAAGACCGAGTGGCCGAGGGGTACAGGCATCAGCCGCGAAAGCTGAGTACGTTGGTTCAATCCCCACCTCGGACATTAGGTGATCTTGGTCGTTTTTCTTTGGTATATGACATCTAATATTTATAATTTTTTATTTTATTTATTAAGAACAGAAAAAGTCACATAAACAAATGAGGATAGAGAATGTACAATGTCCGAAAACATTAACAGGAAAAGACCTGGAGGTTCATTTCTAAATAAAAGTTAACAGAAATATAACAATAGATAGAAAACATGAGCCATAATAGATACATATGATAGCCATGACCAAGGAACAAATATTTGTGATAAATAAATACACAAATAATGCTTCGTAGGCAGGGTCACTACCAACTAGGCTACGGAGGCTGAATTATTATAATAATAGATACTCACAGTAACAACATAAGAAAGCCCGCTGAGGGTAAGCCGTGCGACACTGTCCTTGCCAGGTCGCGGGATCGGCGGCGCGGGCTCGGCCGCCGCGGGCGCCGGCAGCACGTCGGGCCGCTCCCGCGCACGCCCCCGCGCCTCTCTCGGTGCCGCACCCGATGCTCCATACATACTGGAAAGCGGAATGGTTGTGAGTGGAAAATTGCTGGCATTTTCATAAGTAAAAAACCGATAGGTCATGCATAACAGAAAAGGGCGCGACGAACACGTCAATGAGTAAAGTACCGGCTTTTTCTTATTGCCAGGTGGCTTATGATGGTCCCGTTTTATCTATTTATCGTGCTACGCATCACTTTCGCACTTACATACTTGTTAGAACCTGACGGCAACAACGACAAACGATTAAACACGGTACCATCAAGCCTACAGATAATTCAGATGCTATAAAATAAAATAATCATACTGAGGCTCTGTTTCACACACCCCGAATAAAATATATCTATTAGATAAATATTAGCTGCCGTATTCCTTTTGATGGAGAAAGGCCGGATCTATTTAACTGGGAATTGTAGAACAGGCCGTTACTATGTCATTTTATGTGAAACTTTAACACAAGCATTAGGATTTAGCTAGTGCATAATTAACGCTCTAGCGTAGCATAATCTCGTTATGATTAACTAGCACATGCTTAAATAATAGTTAATTCACTTTTAGCCATTATATATTGTTATAAATCCTATCTCTCTGTGTGTTGTGTGACATGTTTACCATCATAATATATATGTAAACGGTTATCTAATTATGTAGCTTAAATATTGTACTCGTAAAGTTGGCCGGATTATTAAAAAAAAAACATAGACAGTAGAGGTACATCGTGGGTTGAGTTTGTGATGCAGGGCTGTTCTTTTACGTAACACAAATATGTACCAAACTCCAAGGCTTTGTGGAACGTCGTTAAAACTTTGCAACGGTATTGCGTGGGTTTGCCAACTAAAGGGCGTTATTTGAACTGTGGAATTTTTAATAGTCCAACTTTCGTAGAACAAATAAAATTATTTTACCAAACATATGCTATTCGATAATTATAACTCAGAACCCTACGTTTATAAAAACCTCTCTAGGTCACTAGGTCAGAGTTCCACCGTCCCAGATCTTCCAGGAACAAAGTCTTTCGTGGGAGTTTTAGATACCACGCTTCAAAATGTTGAAACAATATACCGCCAAAAGTTTACAGAATAAAGCCAAAATGAAACTAAAACTACGCCTACCTTCATTAAAATAACAAAGGCCTAGTGCCTAAAATTAATTTAAAGAAACTTAAATTTGCTTTATTAATATAATATATTCCTTTTATCGCTGCAAATAAAACAGAAAACCAACACGCACACATACGAGAATATCCTTACGCAAAGTCGTACATACACTATTAACCAATGTAACTTGTTAAACAAGTAATTGTTTATGAATTCCTTCTAAACTATACATTCTAATTATTAAAAGATGGCTGTATATCAACGATGTGGCATGCTGTATTATTATGCTGAGCTAGCACCAATTCTCTGCCGGAACACATGGCTTTATTTAGTTATTATAAAGCAGTTCTAAGTTGTTTTCTGTGTTTTATCTTCATTGCATTGCATTCTGTGAAGGACATGGGATGTTGTGAATATTAATGAAGCATTTTATCCAACTATCTATATATTTGATTTTGGTTACACACAAACACTACGCGTAGCGTAGCGTGCGTAAGCCCCCCACAAGGTGGACTGATGACCTGGTGAAGGTCCGGCGCAGGACCGGTCATTGTGGCAATCTTTGGGAGAGGCCTATGTTCAGCAGTGGACGTCTTTCGGCTGATATGATGATGATGACACACAAACAAACTTTATCTTATATCATTTACATTTTTATCAAATAAAAAGACCAATCAAACAGTAACATCATAAATAAAAACAAAATTCAAAAAAATTCAAAATTCGTTTATTTATGAACGAACATGGTTTCTAATTACTATTGTTCGCATAACTTGGATACGTAGAATCCAGATCCAACGATTCTTAATTTAATTACATAGGCCTAGCCGCAAGCATGTTGAACCGTCACACACAGTATCAAAAAATATCAGGACAAACTAGACAAACATGCGACTCCTAACCCAACACATTGGCTTAGCCGGGATCAATGCTCGTATCTCCTACGAGCTACGCCATACGAGGTTTGCATGTTAATTTGCTACGAGCGTAGCAAGCTAAAGACTACCACTTAATAAGTCACGATTTGAACAAAAATGTTGATGTATTATAGTTATACTTCGTTATTCTATGAATAACTGTTAAATGCAGTCATTTCGCCATTTATTTCAGCCATTGTAAATAAATATTAAAATATTTGAATGACGTACTCATTTCTATTACTGCGCTTAAGAAAAATAATATAAAGCTCTGGTCTCTTATTCGACGCCGTACGCCGCATACGACATTTTTCCATAGTAAGTTCTATAACATAATAGGAGGCCATAACCAAAGATAATTTTTAGCCAGTTATAAAATCGTTTTCATAGAAATCGTACGACGAGAAACGCTATATATGTCGTCCATTAAATACAAAAGCGACACAACTCAAAAACCGTGAAAAATGATTTTATTGCAAAAATGACATTATAAGCACTAATATTTTACGTGACACTAAGACACCTGTCGATTTGACGTTAGAAAGTATCAAAATTATGCAGGTGCCCTTTTTGCACTATCACTCTTTCGAGACAAACTTCAGTGCTAAACTACCATTTTGTCAGTTGCGACTCGATCGTCGACCAAAACGCACGACATTTTTGTGAAAAAGTGCCATGAAACGAAAAAATAAGTGATTACGTTAAAAAATATCTAAGCAAAAGTGCCATATTTCTAGATGTGGCCGTTTTGAATAAAATAAATACATAAATATTATGTTTCTTTATATAAAAAGGAGTCGCAAAATGGAATGTGGCAGCTTTAATTTTAAAATATCCTCTTAAATTTGATTTTTCATTCATCAAAACTGCCATATTAGGATTTGCAACCTTTTTGAATTAAAAATATATTCGAATGCATCAATCACAGGAGCCATATTTATACATGATGCTGTTTTGAATAAAGTAAATATGTATGGTTTAGATTTCTTTATAAACAAAGGAGCCGCAATACTTCATAGTACGTTTCAAAAAACATTCTTGCATTTACAACCGTTTTTAATTCAGTATAATATTAAAATCCATAAATGTACCAGACTGAATAATTGATTATCTTTTGCATAAAATCTTAAAAAATACATTTCATCTTATAAAAACAGTAATTATAAAACGTGGTACTTTGTGTTGTGTTCGTTTTACTTAAAAGTATATTAGAGATTGTTTGGAAAATGACTGTGAATTTTATGTACCTATAATTGCGACTACGAAGAAACAATAATGGCGTAAACTTCGGCTTATTAAGTATTTGTCATACTTTCCTATTATATTATTTGTAAACAATACAAGTAAAACAAACATAGATCTAACCCCGTTGTATGTTTTAACGAATCTAAAAACTTATATTAGTAGTATTTATTTTATCACTCTTGGGAATGTCAACATAGGTGTACGATGTATGATGACTCTATTTATAATAAATTATTAGACATTATGCACGGCATCATACACGAATAAATTATAACTAAAATATAGACTGCAGTCATTATTGTACAGAAATTTTATTTAATATAAGTGAAGTATACAAACGTGACGTCACTTTTGTGTATTTCATGTAAATCTTTCATAAATCGAAAAAAGATGTTGATTTGACTTGACAGTCATCATGCCTATTGCTTCACTATATAGGTAGTACCAAAGTACTAGCGCTAAACTGTCATGTCGTCTAGAAAAAAAATGTTACATTATTACTAATCATAAGTAGATTTTTAGGAAAGACTTATTATCTCTGCAATTAAATATTGAAAGATATCCTTTTGTATCGGCAAAAATTAAGTTCGTGCATCAATTCTAATGAAAAAACTAGTAAACCGTCAAAACATATCAATTTGGATCATTTAGTATGGGATCATAGTAACCACCCCACAAATACAATACACATAGAAAAAACAAATAACTAAAGATGTACTTAACCGATTTTTATTAGTTACGTGCTTTTAGGTGGGCTATTTCCAATTTATAGTAAAAATAAGTGGTATCAAAGTAAATTCCATTCTCAACAATATAACTTTGATCGCGTCGTATTTATTATATATTTATTTACGTAAGGTACCACTTTTTTTATATAGCAGGTTGATTCTTGGAGAAAACCGATAATTATATCTGAATTTTAAACTAGTGCGTCCGTTAAATTCATCAAAATATGTAACCAAAGTTAAAATTAATCAAAGTAACCTCGGTTTACGGTACCTATAAACATGTTCTGACAATATGTAAGTAAAGAAACAATAAGAAAAAGTTTTGCCAGGTTCGGTTTTGTTAAAAAACAGTATTTCTATGTTTAAGACATGATTTAATGTATGATTTAAATGAAATAACTGCTTATTTTTTTGTATTTGTGGCCTTTGATGGAAAAAAAAATATCAGAGTTAATGTTATTTTTTTATGCAAAACGGACGTATACGCTTATAAAAGCTTGCACAGCACATATTACTTTCTATTAACCAAACACATCAAAAGAGGGTTAAAATGCCTACAAATTGATATATAACACATATAATATTAATGCTGTAAAAAAAATTTGTGAACAAAAAACGAATACAAAATCTTTAAACAGCTCCCCTGGAAAAAGTAAATTTTTGACTTGTGTCGCTTTTGTATTTAATGGACGATGTATAACAACGAACAGTAGAAAGTAGTAATATGATTATTGTTCATATCGATTTTTCTACTCAAATATACTACAATGTTCCAATTTCATTTTCTATGGAAGGTTTGTAACCATCAGGAAACCATAAGGAACCATGTTTTCTTTCTACTTTTGCGCAACCTCAATACAATACTGACTGGTAGGTACTGAATGGTATCTAAACGAATCACTACTTAATTTGTTACAACCTGTATAAATATGTTGGAAAACTTGGTAACATTGTATTTTTTTTACCAAGAAGAAGTTTTTGTATACAAAGTTTTACTATATCTGAAACCAAGCTGATTCCAGGAAATTCCATTCGATATAATATAATCCGGATTAGATGCTTAAAATCTTACCCAATCCTTGCGAGCACCGTGCCGTGCCTTAATATATTACTATTCACCTCAAGCACTCTCAAATTTCAAACTAATGATGTACAATGACGTCACCTAGTCGCAGATCAATCAATCTAAATCAAGTATCCTTATCACATAAGAGATTGAAAATCCATGTAGGGTAACTGAAATGCCGCTAAAATCATCTATCACCGTTATTATAAGAGCGCGACAAAGCCGCCGTCATGCTTTCAATAATAGTCATGAACCTATTTGAACCCTAGTGCTATTAGGTCGATCGATTGGTCTAGTGCTGGAAGGTAAAACACCTGGGGCAAGTTAGAAGCTTAAACATAATGGCAATTTGCTTGACCGATGCCACATGTCGTTACAGGGCAGGGTAACCTAGCTTAAGTAATATGTGGTGTCATACTTCCTGGCGGTGACATGGTGTCGTACAGTATTCAAACTAACATCAATAAAATGTACAGGAAATGTACGAAATTGTACGCTAGTTAAAAAAAATTGTACTACACGTACGAGACGAGAAAACGGTGTTAATCCGTCACCGCTAGGAAGCATACTTCCTGGCGGGGGCTATTTATTTTATTATTGTTGCGGCCGAGTTTTCAATGGGCATCTCAATCAGAAAATATGTACGAGAAATGTACGTTCTGGTTCTAAAGCGTTTTTAGGTATATCTATCTCATAGGTGCTTTAATTTGGTACTAAAAATCATTTCAATGGAACTTGATTTATTTAACGTGTTTGGTCAATTATATACATCAATATGTGGCATGTAATGGTCGTCACACATATTTATGCATGTACATAACTATTATTACATTGTGCAGTAGGTACATAAACTGTTTCCCAATAATTGATTAATTATCATTGTAAATAACTTCTGTGCGTTAGGATATAGTAAATAGGAATATTACTAAGTATAATTCGTTATATTAGTAACGAACAATTTTCGTACATATTTTTTAATTGACATGCCCATTGAAAACTCGGCCGCAACATAACAAAATAAATAGCCCCCGCCAGGAAGTATCCTTCCTAGCGGTGACGGATTAACACCGTTTTCTCGTCTCGTACGTGTAGTACAATTTTTTTTAATTAGCGTACAATTTCGTACATTTTATGTACATTTTTTTGACGTTAGTTTGAATACTGTACGACACCATGTCACCGCCAGGAAGTATGACACAATATGTGGGTAAACGCACATGCTCATACCTCTCATATTGGCTACTGTAAATTTAAATATTGATAGATACTCTTCGCATTATATACACCGTGGTCTCTAATAACCCGAAAGATTTTAACCACGCATTTTTGATGTAAAAACAAACAAAAAATATGATGTGACTTTTGTCATTTTTGGCGAAAAAAAATATTTTTTTGATTTTTTTTTCAATTGTTATTTAATTTTTGAATGTATTTTAACATAAAAAATAAAAGTTATTCATAAAACTAGCACTTACAATGAGTGTTAAGGTTTTTTTTATAAAAACCTAATTTTTAAAAGGTTTTATTTCTCACTTTTTGACATCTATTAATGAGGTTAGTGAGACGATTCTCCATAATGGCACCAATTAAAAAGACCTTTTGTACCGAGTTACAATTAGAAAATATGTTTTTTTTTTTAATTGGTAATAACTCTGAAACTAGATGATATCCAGAAAAGTTTATACGACATTATAGTTTCTAAATGTGGTCAGGAACACACTGTTAAAATCTTTCAGGTTATTAGAGATCACGGTGTATACCTTCAGTGAGGTTAAACTAGCAATGTACAAGTTGCAGAACATTTTCAAAATTGCGGGAACATACTCGGTTCGAGAATTTTCATGAGAATTTAAGAGTAAGTTCTCATTGAGAATGTTTCCACGAAGTGTTATGAAGAATATGGTATTTCACAATTGAGTAAACAAGGCATAAAATATACCTTAAAAGGCATGTATATATTATATATATACAACGGTTTTCACATGATTAGATTGCTTGAAAATTTTTAATTGCCGAGAAAATTATCTATAGAAGTTTCGCAACTTATGAAAATTCTCCTCGGTACATTGCTAGGCTAGACTAAGGCTAGCAAAACACCGCTTTAATAAAGACGTAAAAGTATAAATATACAGGGTTACTTTTTCACCGGTACAATAAATTTTCCCACGTATTTGGTATCGATAATAGATTACATTTATCAAATAAAATTGACATATATTTTTTTTTATTTATTATTAATTTATCCTTCATGCAAATGTAAAATGATGGGATTACTAATGACAAGACGTCAACGGGGTGCGGGACGCAGAGGGCGGCGGAAAGGGGTGAGCGACCTGCCGGTCGGCGCACGAGTTGGCAACATAGCAGTTACCTTAATCTGGGTGACTAGGTCACGTCAGTCCCACGCTTGTCGTGTGTGTGTGCACGCGTGCCGCATCGTACTACCTTCAGTCGGAAATTGCTCGTACGAAATGGTTCGTAGTTTTCTCATTGGGGAAAATGTGCCCCGCATGGAAAATGCCAGTGTTATAGCCATGGCCAGCCAGGTCAACAGATTTGACCCCGTGTGACTGTTTGTGTGAGTGACTGTTTTTGCGGCGGGTAGGCTCAAAATTTAAAAGACTTAAAAAACCTAATAATAAGTGCATTTGATGAACTTAAAAGTGAGAACTACAGACTTGAGTTGGGAAATACCGAAGGAAACATTCAAAAACGGGCAAGAGTGTGTTTCAGCCAACATTTTGAACACTTGCTTAAGTATGTGAATTAATAAATTAGTATGAGAAATGGACTCCATTACTTAGGTATGTTTTTTTGATTCCAGTCATTGTGCATAAAGTTGATTTAAAATTTTTAAATACGCCTCAATGAAGAAAGTTTCTGTCCTACTTTGTAATTTTATCACGTTTCCCAGACATAATTTAAAACATTCGACAAACTTCACACACAGAAAAATTCTTTATTTTGACGGTCCTAAGCCCGTGCTGTCTTGTAGTGTACTTGTAGTGCAAGTATGAAGGAAGATTTGGGAGGTCATAATCATAAGTTGATACCCAGCGCACATTACGCCGCCGCACCGTTTTTCCAACCCATCATGCCGCGGGCGATGACGTTGTAAACAAACAGTTGCCAGTTCGTGTGTTTTGCTAGTTATGTACATTGATAATGCGTAATGCGTCCAATTTTCTTGTTAGGTTTGCGGATAAGTTCAAGCATCGGTATTTTAGTTTTTTTGTTCTAAAGGGGTGGTAACAAAAAATGCTAGTATTCTGTAACTTGGACTACTATTACGTATGTTGATTTTTTGTACTGGTGA
The DNA here is from genome assembly GCA_025490895.1 of Thaumatotibia leucotreta. Classification (NCBI taxonomy): domain Eukaryota; kingdom Metazoa; phylum Arthropoda; class Insecta; order Lepidoptera; family Tortricidae; genus Thaumatotibia; species Thaumatotibia leucotreta. The sequence goes on along the minus strand of JALPQI010000658.1, from coordinate 148,051 downwards.
AAAAGTAACCCTGTATGTACTACAAATATGTATTTTAGTAAGCTAGCGATATGACTTGAATTTATTAGAATTAAAACTACGTAGGTACTTTTAATTAAACTAAATTGTGTTTTTTCACAGGTATATGTAGATATATCTGTGAAAAACCACAATTTAATAAACCTTTCTACCTACTGACCTACTCTGGTTTGTTGTCTGCAGACCTCCCGCCATCACACGGAACGACATTGCCAATCAGTTTTCCTCTACTTGTTCCAATTGGCGACCGATTCTATTATTCGAAATGTATTATTTCAAGCGTGTTCTATAATATACAATTTCCTCCTGTAGAGGAAGACACCTCGACAGACAAATATACGAAAAAACTTTTGTCCAAACAAAAACGGAAACATGATGCTTCGCCTCTGTTACATCAAATTTAATCATGTTTCAAGTTAGGTACCTACATTCAAGCCACAATACTTACCCAACAAAAGTTCCCTTTAACAAGTAATTACTTACTCGAGTAACACAAGCGTGCATTTGAATAAGCAAATCGAATTTCCATTTCTCGCCAAGCCGACTGCAACATGTATTGCGGCTACCAGTCGAAACTTGTTCGCGGAACACGCAAAGTACGCGGCACGGAATTAACAAGGACATTAATGAGTTCGCCGCTGCGGCCCATAATATATGTTGTTCAGTAGAAGTCAAGGATATGTGTACACTTTTCCATGTTAATTTATTGTAAATAGATACAAAGGTCACATAGGTATGGATACAAAATGTATCATTGGTTTTTGACTGTTCAAGGGAAAGGTTAGGCGTCTGAAACAAATCGTACAGAACGACATAATCTTGGTATTTTTATAACGACATATAATGTATTATTGGGTACCTAAATATACTATCCACGTCAACTAGTTAAATCACGAAATATAGATAGAATAAAATTGAATAATCTCTGTACCTTAGTCCATCTCATTGCTACATGTTTAGGAAGCTATCGGTACACAACTCACAAAAGCGTATCGAGAATTCGAAACGATAAAAATCTATGGGCACCATTTATGTTTACACAAGTCTGTTAATAAATAAAATGTAATACGACTTCAGAAACCGTAAACAGTTGTTAATGTATCACGTGACAATGGCAAAGTCAAATGCGTACATTCCTTATAAGATGACTGTAACATAATATATATTGCGGGAAGCAGTCGACACTAGTTCGCAAGTTCCCAACTTGGAATCAACTAGGACATCCTGTAGATGCTGTACAGTAATAGTTATTAATTTCAGAGTTTTCCTATACTACGTGACTATATTAGTTGAAAAGAAAATAAAGTCTACAAACATTCGTCAATATTTCGGCATGTATCCTTCATCAAGATGATTTTATCTCCCGTTACAATTTAATGATATCAAATCTTTTGTTTTTTCCTAATTAGAATACGCCACCGAAAGTATCCTTAAAAGATCATCATTTTTGTTACAACTTGTATAAATGGATTATCTTTACATAATTAGTCATAAGACATGACAAAATTTACCCAGAATTTTGATAAACATGACTTACTTATTGAGCTTGCAACTACTTAGTGGCTTCAGTGCATGTGGGTGTTTTCAAACTAGTAGTTGCTTCGCTAGATATTAGCACATTGCCCGAACAAGTGCACGTGAAGCCAGCACTTTATATATGTGAGAACAACCGCGCATGTACATAATTTTCGCTTGTTAATTTAGTGGGCACTTTGAACTATGTACAATACTATGGGGTTTACTGTCATATTAATTAACATAGTATATGCTTTAATGCTCGACTTCTCGAAAGTTTCAAGCAGTATATGCCACATTTTGATCACCAGGCCTAACAACGTGCCATTTTCAAAGCGTATGCGGTGCGTGAAAAGTAATAAATGTATATTATTGACTGATTCGAATGAAACATCACGTGACTATAATATATGGAAACCGTCACGTGAGTTTTCCATCGAATCTGTCATTTTCATATGCTTTGTGAAGGACATGTTTGTTAGGCCTACAGGGTATACAATTATGTTTCCTTGATTATCAAGCAGTTTTTAAATATTAGTAAGCACGTAATTAGAGCGTGCAAACCGGTTTTTATTCGTGAATTACAGTGAATAACCGATTATTAACCGATTATTAACCGGTTTTTCCATACTTTACAAATCCGGTTAGCACTCCGTACAGGTAATCCAGCACTCAATGAAAATATACTGTGTTAGCAGACCACAAGGAGGTACCTATGCTTCTTTGATATCTAAAACGAATGTACAGTCGTCGTTAAAGATACTTATATCAAAGAATTGACTTGACATTAATATAAGCTTTGCTGCAGCTGCGTACAACAGAGCTTTTGATGGACTATTTCTGGTCAGACTCGCACTTGGCCGTGCTATTAAAATAAAATGACGGTTCAAATCAGATAATGGCTTTCTACGCTACACGATCTGGTTACGACATTCCTATCCACATGCTCTTATAAGAGACTCATTCTTTGCTATAATATTGAAATATAGATACCTAATACGTATATCTATGACATTTCCAGTGGCACTATCTATGCACAATTCTAACTTAAATGTGTAAAGATAGGCCCTAAAAATTGCACGCGGCCAATCTGACGGTAGTTGAAATACGTTAGGCATTACCCCAACTCTTCTCGAAGGTTGTCGTAAGATTCACAGACAATTAATTTATTGAAAATTGATGATGGACAGCAACTTTTTCATAGTGGGTACACTACTGCGAACGCCAATACATTTTCAAGCCACTTTATCCCTTTAATCCTTTAAGCAGTGATTTTTCAGCGACCATTCGTACAGTGGAACATTATTCAGTATATTAAGATAAAAACTATATGCTTTTAAAAATGCCTTTTATGTTGTAAGTAAATGTCAGATGCTCAATACTTTATGGCAGAACTGTTCTACTAATCTAAATTGAATATCGAGCACCATCCTGACTGCCAAACTATCTTCATCAAGTAATTTACTAACTTTAACTTACTTTAGAGAGGTGATTATATACATTTGGTGACTTCGTGTCTAATCTATGTCTAAAGCCTCGTTTAGACGGTGCCACAACTTGCGTGCCATTTCCGTAAAATTTATGACTATCAACATGAAGTGAAGGCAAACGTAGATCAACATTGCTACTAAAATTGCATGCATCGTCTAAATGGGGCTTACATGTAGGCACTATAACTAGAATATGTTCTGCATAAGCTATCGCTATGACAAATGGCTTACATCAATTAATTACTATTATCCTTCGTCAACCTAAGGCACTGGTCTCACCGCGAGCTACTAAGCTATGAACTATTGGCTATAAAGACGAACAAAAGATAAGCACTCCCGTGTAAATAAAAGAGACACGGCGATACTCGCCCAGCTATCAGCTATAACCGCCGGGCGAGTATCGCCGTGTCTCTTTTATTTACACGGGAGTGCGTATCTTTTGTTCGTGTTTATAGCTGATAGTTCATAGCTTAGTAGCTCGCGGTGAGACCAGTGCCTAAGTGAGCAAGATCAGCTTCGGACAGCTTAAGCCTGACATAATAATAGACTGAGTGGTTTTGGCCTGCGCAAAGCAATGAGATAATGGGTCAGTTTCTCGCATGAAATGATATTCTTAATCATACGAGTATATTTTGTCTTGAATGACATTGGGTATCGGGACACGGGGTATCGGATTTGGCGTGAAAAATATGATGAGAAAATACTCGGAAAATTGGGACAAAAGCCCCAGATGTAGGGTCTTTAATTTCCTGTGATATTTTTGAAAACCTTATGCAACTTTGTATTAAAGTCGTAGTAAATTTGTTTTCCTTTACTCACATATTCACAAACACCATGGAGAGAGCAGTTGTATGTTAATCATGATTTATTGCTCATGTATAATTGTCAGTTTTCTACTTAGATTTGCTTAAGTTTCTTCCAAGGCTTCTAGCCGTGTTCGGTTAAGCGATCGATAGCAATGAGACAGAGCTTTGATTCAGATAGTAACCACACCAGGATTAGGGAGTTAAGATTCCATTTTAGACTGCAACATTAAGTGCTCTACTAGCACAATTGAAGCAATTACACGTGATATCATTTAACAAATCCAAATATAAATGTTTCTAAGGATTATAGAAAATCGCTTGCATAGTGCATACCTTCAAATTATTTCAGGTTTACAGATTTTTTACAAGTGGGTTTTACGGTGGGAAAATAATACATTACCACAATATGTACGTATAATTTTAAGATGTACCTTTTGAAAACCAAATACATTCGGTCGAGACGACAATTAAGCTCTTTTAGATTTATCTAAAAATTGCTTGTGTTAGCAGCTTCTCTATACTTGCCGTGTATTGACGGTAGTAAGAATACATTTGACACCACACCAACTCTTCCCGCGGTTGTCGTAACAGCCGATTAAGGAATTGAAGTGTCACTGACCACTCTTTGATAGAAGATTGATGATGGGCAGCAGCGTCATCATAGTGGGCACATTACTGCGATCGCCAATCCGCTTGCCCAGCGTAATGATTATGGGCATTTACGTCCAGCTGTGGACTGAGATAGGCTGATGATGTAGCAGCTTCTATATTATGATATTTTTGGTCTTTAAATATATGTATGTTACTAAGCAATTTGTACATTGTCAAGTAGTTATAATTATAACATTCATTGGTTAACCAACTAAATACAAATCCACCGGGACATTAATCAACTTTATTTTGATCGTGTAATATTTTCATCTACCCTCAAATGGATTGAGGATTTGAGGGTAGATATTTACATTTACCTACATATTTAAATACGACACCTGCAGGAAGAGTAAAGTTGGGGTACTGCCAAAGTATTCTTACTGCTGTCACCACCCAGCGATACATATAGGCACAAACAAACAATCCAAACTCACCTAATATCATCATCATCAGGATGATGATTCGGAGGCAGGTCGAGCCGGAGGTCGCCGAGCGCCCGCGCCGCGTGCCTCCTCCGCCTCTCGTACCACAACCTCCGTTGTTCCCTCTCATTGTCCCTCTGTACGCCGAAGAACGGCTGCGTCTCTCTCTTAAGGTAATCCCGCACCGCGACGGTGTGCACTCTTCGCAATCTGACACCGTCTTCCTGCGCGGGCTGGGGAACGGGGTCGGGGGGCGGCGCGAGGGGCGCGGGCGGCGCGGAGACCACTCGCGGGGGAGACGCGGGCGCGGGGAGGGGCGCCGACGCGGCCGGCGCCGGCGATGCGCTTTGGCATGCCAGCTGGGGTGCCAGCAAGCCTGCGCTTGAGCGCCTGAAACAAATGAAGGCTTATTTAGAAATATAGGTACTAATTGAGTTTGGAGAAGGTTTGAAGTGAAACGCAGGCGACGATATCGTACTTCTCACGCGTGCATTAAAATAAAAAAAGGGATTAATTAATATTTTCTTCGGTTACGGCGAGGATTACACATGAAATAAAACTATGACAACGGATAAACTCGCGTATAAATATTAACTAATTTTAACTTCATTCCGACGTTTCGAACACTTTACAGGGTTCGTGGTCTGTGGATGAGTCATCCGCAGACCACGAATATTTCATGGAATTAATTAAATTATTGCTTTTTCTTATTAGGCAGAATATTATCCACCATAGTGTAAAAATAACTCGTAGATCGATACCAAACGGTTCTTGAGACCAACGTACCACTTGGATAAAATTAAGTCCATAAATATATCTACCTACATTTCCTGCCTTAGAGACTTCCGGTTAACCTTTACAGAAGTAATAAACTCGCATTTTTAACCATGAACACTACACCTTTATATTTGGGTACCATTAAATAAGAGTACTGTAATAAAAACAATTTGTTAAACAACATTCGTGCCCCAAATTAGTGTAAGTTGCGTGCGTATCAAACAGATTGGAAGTTGGTTTATAACTGTAAAACAGTGTTCCATACGTCTAAACCAACAGAAACTGTATCAAATTTCGATACATAAATATAAATTATATTGATTTAACAATACAACGCATGCGACGCGAGAACGCTAGTAAAACAAAAACATTTTTAGTTCATTAAGATTTTATTTTACATATAATCTTGATAAAAGATAATGTTGCGTATGATGATTCCGTATGGTCTAATTTATTCAATTATTTGATTTGACTTTGTACAGTTGATCCAAGATATATCGGAGCAGCTAAAGTGTACAGAAACATCTGAGTTCTGAGCAGGTTGGTAAGCCAAGTTGCCAATCGTTCACGCTTGGTAGCGTATCGTAGTTTTTCCTCTCTGTCACTCATTCATTTTTTACAGACAGTTAGCTGCCTTTAGTTTACGATTGACGATTAAGCGTTAGCGATTGGCAACTTGGCTAAGCACTCAGACCTGCCTGTGTTAATGCGTGTTATAGTACATTACTATAGAGGACGGGAAACGAAGGGTTACAGGCCAAGTAGATATATCTGGCCGAAGGAACTGAGGCCAGATAGGAATACGCGGCCTGTAACCCTGTTTCTCGCCGAGATTTGTATAGTGCTTTTCTCAAACTTGCCATGAAATAATCCGAACTGATTTCGCCGCACTGTACTATTTGATTTGTAAATAAACCAATAGTACAGTATCGTACAACATTAAAAAAAAACATTCGCGCCTAACTTTTGTTTTTAATCTGTTTGAGGTATCCTTTTACCTGGTGATATAGACATTATTAGTTCTTAGGTTATTTTTTTTCTGTGGCTGAATGTCAAAACATATTGTCACAATTTGACGTTTCAAAACAAAAGACAGTTTGTTTGCAGTCCTAGGTGTGAAATAAATACATGAAATCTCTTTACATATCATCTTAGCATATGCCACCGGATACATAGTATTTCCGGGTTTAATTTAACGTAAGTAACATCAACATTCCGTAGCAAGTTTGAGAAAAATTATTTTTGACACGCATTAACGTAGCATGACCACCATCATGGCCGCTCCGGTATATCTATTGGCGCCTTACAGAATTAAATCCAAGTCGCAAGTGGATGCAGACATAATTACAGTCCGGCCGAGGCACGAAATCCGTTCCGGAGTGAGCGTCATCGTCAAATCGAACGGATTCATTCGGTATTTCCGATTGCAATTCCACGGCCAATGAGCGAATGTCAATTGAAATCATTCACAGTCGGCTCAGACATTAGGATTTGAGTTTTAGTATTGAAATGTTTGAAACTACGGAAACTAGATTCAGTCTAATCAACGCATTAATTTATTGGTAAATTGTGTGCATCAAGATCACACAGTAGAGGAATTAGTTCCCATCTTTCCTGTAGACATTGCAAAAGTTAAAGATAATAAAGCTTAATTATTGACCGATTTTGCTATTCTGCTAAACGGCATATTTTCACATAAAACCATAAAATGCAAGCAGGTAAAGGTGGCTTTACACCAAACGAGCGAATGCTCTTCGCATCCCCCACTCTGCGAAATTCGTTCGTTACACAAAACGTAATCCATCGAAATTCGTTGATTTCGTAGAGTGGGGAATAGAATGAGCATTCGCTCCTTTGGTATAAATCCACCTTTAGCTGGTAACGATCTACTATATCACCAATAATCAAAATATCCATCACCAATAAAAAAAAATAGTAAAGGTCCCATAAACAGACTCTGACTTGGTGCCAACGGGACCATATCGGGGTTATACTATTATTATAAATGTATAGGTACATAACTGTTATTTTGTGCATACGGTGTCCTTCTGTAAGTGATGAGATACTTAGTGTTACGTTGATCATGTCAAAATTAATTATGTACGAGTATACTTGTTGTTGAAGGTCCAATTAAAAATTACCAGTTCGATTAAATAGAAATTGAAAATCGATTCCCGATTGTCAATCATGTCCGATTTCCAGCAACATACACCCAAAAAAATCTGTCAAATAGAGAAACTCCTCCTTTTCTGAAGTCAGTTAAAAAAATATTTTTGTTTTGATATGACCCGTTACCTAATTTATTTATACGTACAAAACAAAGAGACCTGCAAGATCATCAGCGCCTTAAGCAAATGTACATTTAATTCCTCTGTCACCATTGACAATATAATACACGACATAATCACACGGGTATTGTATAATGCAGGCACAGGTGTGCGAGGCAATAATTTGCGCGAAGGCACGACGAGGCTCAAGGCACTTGAGATATACAGAGGTAAGCAATGCCTTTGATAAATATACCTTATTATTGTGTCACGTGGCGCTCGATCTGCAGGATCCACAGAATAAACTCCTATAGACTCCGCATTGTAAAGTTTTTAAAGTATGAAAATTGCCACTTCGCCATCACCGCATTTTAATGGATAAAAAATATCATAGATAGATATATGATATAGATAGATATGCATAGATAAAATGTTTTAATTGAAGACAAAGAAAGCGCAGTCTGATATTACGCCAGTACGCCAATTCAAGTCTTTATTATTTAATTTTTTAGTTACTAAGTGTTTTTATAATATAATGGATTTTTTAATGATATTGACATATGCTAATTTAATTGTATTAGGGTAATATAGTTTCATAATAATAATATATTATATTTGTACGCCACAAGGCACATTATAGCTGGTCTTTAGTATTATAAGCTACCATCATTTTGTACCTATAATGAACGAATAAATGGTTTGATTTGATTTGATTTTGATATTTTCGAGCGGCTTTTATTTGATATAGTTAGAGTAAAATTGCAGTTTTAGCGGTTACAAAATTGATTGAGGATACAACTTATTTAAATATATAAGTCGTAGACTAATTATGCCGACCCTGGTACTTTTTTAATATGAACACAGTGTAGTGTGGTGGCAGCTTGTTGTTGTCTTTGTTTTGTCCAGTACGTAAGTTATCTGTGGCTAGATCACAGGTGCGTATTCACAGTGTGGTATTATAATGTAGATTTTCATATATAGGTACATAATGTACTAATGGCATTTATGCCATTGCTTTTTTGCAAAATCATTGTTCACAAGATTTTATAGGAAATGCATAGGTACGCGACACTGATGATGTGATGATGACACTGTATGCAGGTAAAGGAAGTTAGGGTTAGGGATGTTATGTTCGGTATTATGTTACCGAACATAGGTTAAGATGTAAAGATAGACGGCTATCCGATGTTATTTATAAGCACATAGATTTCAGAAATGAAATATCCATTATTTACAAAATGAGCACAGGTCACACAACGACAACGACAACGACAGGACTGTCGTTTATTGACAATATTTATTCTCGTATTAAACGGTATATTAAATAACTAGTTCTTCCGCTTAACACATTGTGGTTACATTAATTATATGTCAGGTTTTCGAATATGTATTTGAATATAGGTATTATGTAGTGTGGTGACGGCAGTAAGAATACATTTGTCACTACCTCAACTCCTCCTGCGGGTTTCGTAAGAGTCGACTAAGGGATTGAAGTGTCACTGACCATTATTTGATAAAATATTGATGATGGGCAGCAGCGTCATCATAGTGGACACATTACTGCGATCGCCAATCCGCTTGCCCAACGTGGCGATTATGGGCATTTACCTCCTAATGCGTCTATACGCATAGTTAATAGGAGATGCCTACGTCCAGCAGTGGACTATCATAGACTGATGATGTGATAGGTATTATTGTTACGGCACAATACATATTTAATTTAAACTTTTTGCTAACGCCGGAAATCTAAAAATGAATAGTCAACAAACGCATAAAGCGTGACAACTGGAAAGCATAACAGTTCCAGAAAATGCAATATTCATTAAATGTTACTGTTTAAACACAAAACGCTGTAGATATTTTAAATTAAAATCCTAAGAATAAAGATATGTACACAGATTATTACAGGATGGAACAGAACGATGAACCTTCCCGCTACCGACCGAGTCTACCACCAACCATTAAGATGAACATCCAGTTTAGTACCAACATCGAAATATCTTTAAAAAAAAACCCTTATACAAAGTGAATGATTCGTTAAGAGTTCAATATTAAGGAAAAGTCAATTTTCCATGTACGCTTTCCATGTTGGTCCCATACTGAAAGTTCATCGTAATAGTTGGTAGACTCGGTCGGTAGCGGAAAGTACCGTCGTTCCGTTCCACTCTGTATACGTAAAACGAATTGATAGACGGTAATCTGTAGAGTATATGCGGAAAGTGAAGGCTTAAGGGTGCTTATTTAGACAAGATGCCAATCGCTAACGCTTAATCGTCAATCGTAAACGAAAGGCAGCTAGCTGTCTTTGTCGCACTAATATCAAAGAGTAACAGAGAGGGAAAACTACGATACGCTACTTCGTTAGCTATTGGCAACTTGGCTAAGCATACAGAAAATAAGACACGTGCATATAACTCACGTGCCTTTGTTTTCAACAATATCAAAAGAAGATGAGAAATGTGTGTTTGGTCTAAACACACATTTTTATCTATTTTGTAAATTGAGATCGTCCACGTGTCTTTCACAAGTGCTGTATTTCCCAATGTAGCCGTTTAATATTATAACACGTGCCGACTTCGACGTACCTGGTTCAAACAAAGAACAAGCTACTGTCTTATTCTATTATTTCATCTTAAATGTACATTTTGAAGGCTAAGTACGATAGAAGAAAAGACTTAGATACAAAGTTAGTTAATACAGAAACAGGTACACCTTTTAGATATTTACTCGTACAATAACACCAACGATACAATAGTCACGGGTCACCTTACGACTTAGTTATTATTTAAGTACCTATTATATTGTATTATATGAAAATGTAAGAGAAAAAATATTATAACTGAAAGTAAAACAATACAACTAGACAAATATAGGTAAACGCACTACGTACACATGTCTGTATGGTCGTGACCAAAAACATGTTTTGAATTACCTAAAATGCTTCAGCCACTTGACAGAATACATATAAATGTCTTAGTAAATAAACATTGCCACAAAGATCTCGTCTGAAGTGAATATGCTTTTGACACGGGTATATTGATGTGTTTAAATGGAACACATTACACCTACTCGTAAATAATAATGGCATAACACGTGTAACACACATCATTTTATAGGTCGATGTTTGATAAAAATATCCCTATTTTAGCAAAATTTGGGACACAAAACATCCCAAAGAGAAATAGAGCTTACAGTCCCATATCTAAGACCGAGTATAATGGAACCAAAAGAAAATGTCGAAGAGAAACTATTTTCGTTCAAATTATCCGCATAATGCGCCCATAATCGGGACATATTCACGAAAATTATCACAAGTCGGAATTTATTAAACAGCTTAAGCCGTAAAACACGTTTAAGACTATTATTGGAAATGGGAAGAGTGAATAACGACTTGGGCATTTAAAAGAACATTAGCCTAACAAGAGAGGTATTCTCGACTTTCAGTAAAGTTTGCGCTAATCTCAATAATATTAGCTAGCTTCTTAGCGCTTTGAATTTATTAGAGCTAACTCTTCCGAATTCTAAGCAGTGTTTCTTTCAGTATTAGGCTATCTTCCATCTAAAGTCTACTGATAAAAATCTTGCAGTAAACTTTTCCGTGGCTTATTTGTTAATCAAATTGGATTAAATCGTACTCGTGAATGAATTAGTAAACTGGATTATATACTTGTGACTTTTAATTCAGTTGTCTTATAAAAAGCATATAATCTTTGATTATTTTCAAGTAATATCTGCTAACTAGTATAATAATATATGAAATATTATACTAAAAAACATGTAATGTAAACATTAGTTACTTACTTATAATTAAAGTGAACAAAGAAGAGAAAATCTTTGTTTTATTTGATTAATTGTATTCTAACCTTATAAACGTTATGTGAAATCTTTAGACATTTTTTACATCCTGAATAGTATTTTTCACAATCGTATCATAATATACAGATCTTTAATAGTAGCCTCGTCTTATCAAAGCTTGATTATATCACTATTGTGAACAGTTTTTTTAGTATGACTTTATTATAATTATGAATTTAAATTATTAATACGAGTACATAAGAAAATTTAAAATAGTAAATACTATATTGTCTAATTCCACTATTGGCCATCAGACTCATTTTACATAAAATCATACTAACAAATCACAAAGCATTAATTATTTTAAATTTTTTGTGCCTTAGATACAGCACAGCATATTAAAGTAGATGACAGATGAACGCCGTAGAATGGTAATTTTGTATCGGATCGGGTAACCCTAAATTAGGACACATTTTAATATTATCATTGAAATACGAAATTCGATTTTCATTTTTTTTCTGGTTGTCTAGAGCGTATCAAAAAAGGTATTTCAAGAGCGGTTGTTATGAATATAACATAAAATTTGTCAATAAACCGCAATTTTTACTGATACAGTCATTTTATGTAGGTTAGAATGACAATTAGTTAGAAATACCCTTTTAAAGCCTGTTACAATTTTATTTCAGAGTTTTAACTCCGTAGAGTGCCGTAAAAGTGTAAAACTGTGTCTCTGTAAGAGCATTACAATCATAAAGTGGCAAATGACGCAGTCAGATCTGCGTCACCCGAGAGCAACAACTTTAAAGTCCAAAGTCCATTAGCAGCGAAGTCATAAATGGGGCTTGTGAAAGTTTTAAATAAAATGCGAGTGAAATATTAGTTTCGAATGAAATAAATGAAAATTAAGCAAAAATGTAAAATGCAGTGAATGTGTTAACCTATCTGGCAACTCAGACATGTTTTAACGGCCCTATAACTTCTCAATTGTCTCATGCAATTCAACACATAATTTAGCATAATTAAAATAGAGTGATGTTTTTTTTCTAAACAGAATAAGTTTAAAAACACTAAACGCCTCCATGAAACACAAAGCAGGTAACTTGCAAATTTTAATGAGTAAAACAGTAATCTACCAATTTTAAAGCAGTTTCAAATATGTTGTGCTGTTATATTCAGCGAAATTTCCACGCACAAGTTTGCATTACATATTTATTTAAGACTATTTAATATCACCCATAGCATCATATATACCGAGAATGTTATATCTACACTAACTTAAGCTAAAACATTAAGCATTTCACTTTGCAGCAAGCTAAAATTCAAAATGTTTTAGCCCTTGAGACTTCTGTAATGCCGTTGGATTCTTGCTTCTTATTTTGTGTTCAGACGGCTCGGGCGTTGCGGACATTTTGAATGTTACTCCTACACAAACGTTTTTACCTAGGTGAAACATCATCATAACTCATAACCTTATTAAATATAGTCCGATTATTGTTTGTCATTATTTTTATTCAGACCACTGAACTTGATATCTAAGCTCAACAATTTACGATATACTTAGTAACCTAATTTTAGTTTATTCAAGTAATATTTCGGTAACCTTAGTAACATTTCTACTTAGGCTTCTTTTCATAACCTTTACCAATTTAATAAATGATAGATATAATTTGACGTTATCAATTTTTTGTCCGTAGGTAGTACGAGTATACAGTAGAAGATGCCCAGGATCGCGCAAAGTGGAGGAAATGTAGCAGGAAAGCGAATCCTGGCAAAGGCCGGGCTAACGCTAGGTAGAAGAAGAGGTAGTACGAGTATACCGACTACCTACGGACAAAAAAATGATAACGTAAAGGTAGTAAGTCAAAGTATTAGGTACCCATTATATACAATTTATAATATATTTGTGGTTATAATTTTGATCAATTGTCATGCGTAGTTTAACCGATAGCGCAGTGTCAAGCGTTGTACCCACTGTGTATAATGTAAAAATAGTGGACAAAGGGCTTAGGATAGCCCAAGCATTTTCTTTTGCATGGGCCACCCCCTTGTTATGTTAATAAAATACACTAATTATCGATTTTTTTTAACTACAAAGGGGCTAAACGACTTTAATTTTTTTTATATTGTATGACATACGAAAAATAATTATTACGTATTTCTTAACTTTTTATTTTAATTATTACTTCTAAATTGTTTATATATTTAATTTATGAGTAGCAAAGTAGGAAATAATGCTTTTTTATAATAATGCTTTGTCAAAACGTCAGCGAAAAAATAAATATGTACGTCTTTTTTATTTTTCTTGTAAATACCGCTTTTAAACAGTATAAAAACAATTTCTGACATTAAATTGAGAAATATTAAAAAATAATGATTGTGGGTTTCCTACGGCATTTTATTTTTTTGAAAGGCGTTGAGCACCGTTTTGGAGTTTATATAAAATTACGAAACTTGATTTATTTCATCAACGTTATAAGTGTACGAAAATAAAAAGCGTCACAGGCAGGTTACTGCCGATCGAGCATTGAAAAATCGCCAAAGACAAAGAAAATACGAGTATTAATTGATCAAGTCTAGTTATTATAATGTAATACTATTGCTTATTTATGAAAATGCTAAGACCAAACATTAAAATACCATGTTTTGATCATTATAATATTAAATAACCTTAATAGATATTTTTAGCTAATGCAACATATTTAACTAGGATAGGACTATGTTCAGCTTCCGTAAAATCACCCAACTCGAATATTTTTGATTAGGTGTAATGAATATATTTACCACGCAGTTCTCAGGAAAAAGCTCCATATTGATTATAAAATCTTGGACTAAACCAAAAAGAAGACTGGGACTGATGCTTATACTAGATAGAAACAGGCGGCTTTAAAAATGTAGGCGAGAAGGGTTCGTTGTTAAAGAAAATTTGAATTTATTTTTCTAGTTACTGACAAGTTGGTTGAACAGAGTATACCTAGGAATTGAACTTGTGGGTCATGTTTGTAGTTGCGAGTCAGTATTATACCTAGGGATCGGACAAATGTGCGTCATTGTTCGCAATAATATGGACATGGCACCAAATTTGACTGAATGAATAGGTAATTAAACGAATATTTTTTTAAAGATTTGATTCCGAAGCTTTGAGGGGTCTATTCACAAAGATTTTCCTAGTTACCGGTGTCAAAAAGGTAAATTTCTGAAAGTTATTAAATGAATAATTATTCAATCAACTTTGGAGTCATGTCCATATTATTATTGCGAACAATGACGCAGATTTGTCCGATCTCTGATTATAACTTTATAAGTTGGGTGGTTTTACGATAAATTAAAATAAAACGCTAGCCACTAGGAACCGGGATTTAATTGGATCGTAGCTAAAGCTTCGTTATTCCTATGCCAGACCGCTACGAAAACTCGTAGCTTCATGATTTCTCATGCACTGCACGCAGCCAATAACTCAAGCGGGCCTGTGCTACGGCACGCGCGCTACGAAATATTAGAAGAGTAGTAATTAACACCACAGATAACCACAGCATAGCAATTAAACTAAATGGTATTCGCTACCTAGGAAATAAAATGAAGTGCTAACAGAACTGCTATAATATATAATATAATTACATATAAATTACCATATTAAAGTATTATTTGACCTTGTACCGACGAAATTCCTTTTTTCTCGAAAATGTTATCTTTAATTATGGTAACTTCGTTTATCGACATCTGCGTTATGCCACCCCGATCGTAAAATTCCATACTTTTTATCATATTGCTCGGAAAATTTGAATATTTTACCAAGTTCATTGAGATCGTCCTGCATAAAACAACTTTCTTTCATTCTAATACAGAATGTCCCAATATTTCTAGTTTCAAAAGATTGCACAAAAAAAAGACGAACATTCATTGCTTCACAATGATTAATGAACCAAGTCTATCTGCCACATGAGGACTCGTACCAAAATTCAGACTATGTTTCGAAAACACTTTATTTGTAAACTATACATATACACATTATGGAATAGGTACATATAATTTTCCTTCACAATAAATCTGCAGCCTTATTTACGAGGCGCATAAAAATATTTAATTGTAGAAAATATAGGAAGGAACGATTCTAGAAGCCAGTTAGTAAGACTGTAGTTTTATGAACTAGTAACAACTGTCGATACAGAAACATTTAAATGAGGTACTTGATCGCAGAATATGTATTTGCCTCGAATTTTTGGGTCTGCTTTTAGTGCGAATGCTGTTTTACGGCGACAAGAAGTTGTTTTACAGCCCGCTTTGATAGAAAACTATTTCCATTCTCAACAAAGTCTAGAATCATAGACGAAGTAGGAGACAGAAACGGAGTCTAGTCGAGTTGGGTAAGTGAGACAAAGAGGCAAATGAAACTTCAGGGAAGGTAATGTATGTTTCACTTACCTACCTTTTAAATTTTACACTTGTATGTATCACTTTGGATTAAGCCATTAAATTGAATAAGATGAAAAAGCGGATTCCTTTAAACAGTCGCAGTCGACGCGAGTACATAAAAATCTCCTTAATGAAACGTATCAAGGCGATTTCCGTAAACAACAAGGGCGCAGCTTTTTACCAAAATGTTTGTAAAACTTAAGACGCATTTGAGTACCCACTTACAAGTTGAGCGAATTGCGTGAGTCACGGCTATATAATAGGGGCCATGTTATCGATGGCGTCATCCACAGGAAAACGGGAGGCCTTACCACCACCGTTTACTAATAAAATACCTCCCTGGAATGAAAACGGTTGAAATGTCCACAATGTTTACGTGTTTAGCGTCATTATTGTACCATGTTATAAGTAGTACTTGTGAGTGATAGGTATTTGTTTAAAATTAAGTAATACCGTTAACATATAATTTAATTGATACTTAGGTAATTGTAATCTACATAATAGTTAGGAAAATATTTTAATGATAATCTGCCGCAGAATTTCTTCCTTATTTAATAGAGTTTATGCATAAAATGGGTATTTTGTGCCAGTGTTATTGTAATACATAAATATTTAGTAACATTATTGACGACATCTGTAACTCGGTCGTTAGTCACCCTGCCTACGAAGCTGGAGGTTCCGGGTTTAAGTGCCGGCGAGGGCGAGTTGTGTACTTATCACAAATATTTATGACTTGGTCATGGTTGATTTATATGTATTTAAGCATTAGTATGTATCTGTCAATGTATATCGTCGCTTAGCACTCATGACATAAGCCTTAATTGAGCTTAGTATGGGACTACCTTTATTTGCGTACGATTGTCTCATAATTTAATATTAATTTATTTGTATTATTTATTCATTATTATCGCATTTCGTAAGTTACAACAATTTCTTACTATAGGTATTTCAATGAATGTAAGGTACCTAACAAAAACGGGAGTAATATATTTTAGGAAAAACGTGTCAAAATCGAAAGTATGAGCAAACAGTGAATGTATTACATACAGTTTGACCTTCTTTCCAACTATCACGCGCCATCAAATTTGGATTGTCGGTAGTTATACACTTTTGTCGTACGTGCCAATGTTGCCAGTATCATGTCCCCGCGGGAGGCCTTTAATAATTCAACTACAGTAACGCTGCGACGCGTCTAGGGCTGCTAGCGCTCTGTAAATCATATTTAATGGACATAAATCATAATTTTATACAATATTCTGCTTAAACAAGAGTTCTCACTGCAACTATAAAATTGTTTTAGGTATATCGAACTCACTTCCTTTTTATAGTGTTAACGTAATACAAAAAACTTTATTTCATGTTGTATTAAGTTATAACTTCGCTGCGGTAGCATAATAAAGATGAAACTGCTAACATTATGATGTAACGTCAGTGGGTTAGTAGGTATATAGGACGATAATGTAGGTGTTAGAGCTACGTATGGACACAAATATGACGACATGCTTTTCACGTTAAGATGTACTAACCTAATTATTACATAAAAATTATGTTATGTGTTTTGTATTTATGCGTAAACAAAATGTGTATTATAACTACCGTTAAACCATACAACTATAGTCCAGTACTACAACTATGGTCCACAAGTTCAACTCGTAATTAAGCATTAATGGAAATCTTTTACTTTAGTTTTATCTACGTTTTTTAATCATTAATGAGGACACTTTGTGTAACAACTGCGTCAATCATATAATAATTAAACTGAATCGAAGATATTTGACATAGTTTTGGACCATATTTGGGAGATTTTGGACTATAGTTGGGTAGTTTTACGGTACTCTATATTATATATAAGCCATGTTTGCAAATATTGCGTATTATGCCAACCGCAGGAACTTCAAGTAAATGCTCCGTTCTCAAAACAAACACTGGTAAACAGAGCGAGCTAACTTAATCTCGGGCCTGTCTTCTTGAAGCCAATATAAAGCGTCTCAAGTGCCAGCAGATCCTGGCACATGGCAACCCTGAGAGTGGAAGCGTGCTTTAGTCGTACTATTACGCGAGATACTTCTTACTTCCTAAATATCATATCTCATCTCCCCTTCGTTTTCTAACTTAAACCTTATTTCCTACCTATCGAAGATATTTTTACAAGTATTCTATTGCCTGAGATACGACTTTCTAGTATCGAGGAATCGAAATGTCGGAAAACTGTCGCGCGCTTTTCGAGCGTCGATATAGAGGAAACAGTTCTTATTAAGAAGTGTCGGTACGATTCCGAATAGTGGTTTCGTGCATAATTCAAAATCCTTTTTCGACGAGGCCGTTACGTGAACATGATTTAAACATCGACGTAAGGAAGTCAAAATCGATAACGTCGTACAAAATAGACAGTAACATTGAATCAGTTTCGGTTCTTGAAATTACTAGTATCTTTAGTATTCAGTTCGATTACCGTGATAGTTAATCGTTAAATAAAACTATGATACCGGATTATATCGCGTGTAGTAATTAATATTTGATCCGTTATTATAGTTTTATGTCATGGTATCTTTAAGTGTATCTAGGTTGTAAAGTGTATTTATAATTCTACATTTTACTCAAGATAACAACAGATAAAGGAAACTTGTAAGTTTACCTGGTATACAGAGCCCAACATAAGTTCTCGCACTTCAGAAATAATACATTTTAAAACCTACTATTTTTTAAGCATTTGCATATGGTAATACTCATAAGTCATAACGGAAACATTAGTACGAAGATACACTATATAAACTCCTAAAAATACGTTTTTCCATTTTATGGAATGTACCTTTTAAATACCATCGGGAAATAGAATTTCAATAATTATTTTCCCCATAACAGATATAAATTATGTAATATCCTTCCCATCGTTTTTTCACGAATCCGAGGCTAACTGATATAGAGAGCCAATTCGGATATAGCCGTGAAAATACGGAGGAAAAAGATTAAAGCTCCCCAATTTGTCAACGATGTCGAATCGGCGTTAGCTCTTCCAGAAAATGTCATAAGAGCGATACATGTGTCTATGGTCTCGCCCTACCGCGAAAAACGATATTCGTAAATTTCGAGGATTTGTCTAATGACGCCTTCGTTTGAGTGAAAGAGAAAAATCCTCGAAATTTACGAACATCGATTTTCGCGGTAGTAGACCAGGTCTCACCGTGAGCTGCTAAGCTATAAACTATTTGCTATAAACACGAACAAAAGATAAACACTCCCGTGTAAATAAAAGGGACACGGCGATACTCGCCCAGCTATCAGCTATCACTGCCGGGCGAGTATCGCCGTGTCTCTTTTTTTACACGGGCGTATCTTTTGTTCGTGTTTATAGCCCATAGTTCATAGCTTGGAAGCTAGCGGTGAGACCAGTGTCATAGTGAGCCTTTTCCGACCGACTTAAAAAAATCGAAAGTCAACAAATGAGGTGAGCCCTTCTTAACTGACTTCGTTGGATGAAATAAAACTACAAGGAACTTGCACAATAATATTGTAGATACAATAATCGCAACGTACAGTACAAATACTCCGACATTCGACCTCATAAAAATCATTTGGTTCAAGATCGTTCAAAAGGCAATTGAAAGAGCAATGCTCGAAGATTCCCTGTGGGATGGAACGAAATGTTCTCAAGTAATGTGATCGACATTGATAGTATAATTGCTAGTACCAAGTTCCAATGAAATGAACACTTAGTACTTGTATATAGCTTTAAGGTAGGTACCTATATTTTGTATTTTTTGTATTAGTTTGTCACTCAAAGGGTTAGAAATGAAGAGGCATTTATTTTTTAGCAATATTAGTTGTTATTATTTCATGGAAAATAAACAAACTACAATTAGGTACATGCAAAATTAAATTTAAAAAGTATAACTAGACTAAAACTAGATAAAATGTAAAATAAAACTAAAAAAAATCTAAAACAGGCCCAGGGCGCTGGCAGTATTTCCTCGCTGGATTGCCAAGCTAATGCGTTGAGCAAGGAGGCCTTGGGTCTCCCGAGGCGTCTCTGAGTCTCTTCGACTATTAGTTGTTCCAAATCGTAATAAAAATATGTCAGTTATAATAGGGCGGTTTCTTTAGAAATTACATGTGTTTGAATTTCAGTATTTCATGGTATATTTACTAAAAGGAACCTCCTTACTCTTTTTTAATAACGACGCATTGATGTAAGTACCTACCTAAATAAAATTCTAATATCGAAGTACTTAAGCAAATTTAAAGAATATAATTCTCGAATTAGAAACCCAAATGCAAAATGATTAACGACTTTACGCAACTTAAACGAACGACTTAAGGGTGAGTTAAGCAAGTTAGTAAACGGTTTTGAGGATACATATTTTTCTTATTCTTTTTAATTGGTTTATGATACTCGTAAAATTGTTAAATATTTACGGTTAAAGCCTTTCAATCTCAATTTTATAGCTCATTTGTTATTTTTTTAGATATCCAAAACTGAACTCATATTTTCGTCATAATGTCATTTTACTTAGCATCGAAATATAAAAACCCGAATGAAATTGTTAGTAGGTGTATTTTGTAAGCCTCTAGTTGTATTAGTAGTCATAAGCCACTTGTACCATTCGGCAACGTATGCAACTGCAGTGTATGCGACTGCGCATGGCCTAAAACTGGTTCTATTAACAAGTAATAAGTAACTTTTTCTACTCCTGACCTTTTTTTTGCTATTTACATAGCTACGCACAATATTGTAAAGTCTATAATCTATTTCTCAAAAACGCTCGCTCAGCAGTATCACTATGGATCGTACAGTAGTAGCATTTGTACGGTCGAGGAATTTAATTTTCCCCTCACTAGCTCGTAAAGTGCTCGTTTATCCTTTAATACGAACGTGTAAAAACGCATATTATTCACTTGTGTGGCAAAGTAATGACCTTGGTTTTGGAATAACAAAACGTAAAATGCTCATGGAAATTGTTCCATATTAATGATAATTAAATAATTTGTTTGAAAATTTAGTGTAAAATACAAACCTTTATATAATATGACGATTTTAACATATAAATCCTAAAATTCCATAAGTAACAATTGTTTTAGTGAATGATGATAAGATGACTAGATGCAATCACAAAACGCAGAAAATGTCAACGTCAACATTGTCAAGGAATATTATAGGTTATAATCTTTATTTACCGACTCGAACACGCATAAAAAATAGTAAACTAAACAACTTTCAGGGTGTTCTGTTATAATTTTGTAAAAATAATGAATGAGAATGATTTAATAATGCATTGGCGTTGGTGTGCAACTACAGGAATGTGTTAAAATCGTGCTGCGTTTACTTTTTCGTGGTAAGTTTACTGCGACAAAATCTTGCATTAAATACATGATGCATTTGGAAAATTATTATCACTAACCCGATGATGATTGTAATGTGAACAAATAATTACCTTTTTTGAGTTTCCTCGCTATAGTGAGGGGAAAAGTTTTGTGTTACACACGGGTGCAAATGTATTTTACTTCTCGATTAAGTGATCATTGTACTACAATGATCACTTAATCGCTATCTGATATGCGAACATGTTATTTTTTTATGCATTTCAACAAATAATATGCATAACTCACCACTGAGAAGCGATGGAAATATGTGAGCTAGTTTCTTCAAAAGAAATTAAAATGTGTTTTTTACACTTAAATGTAGTTACATTACCCTCATAATTAGTTAATTATGAGGGTAATTTTTAAATGCATTTATTTTCAGAGAGCTTTCCTCAGACGTACAAACTTAATTAAATATACTTCATAAGCTAATCTTGAAACTACGTACGAAATGGCTAATTTTATTATTAAGATCCCAGTTATTTCATTTTTTTGTTTTATGTCTTTGATTTTTGGTTGGGGTACCTTCGTACAGCCAAGAATTTTGTCAGAATCCTTACTGTACGAATGTACCGCATTATTTTCGTTTCTAGCGAGAATATTGTTTTTCCAAATGAAGTCGTCAATATATGAAAAAAAATGTAAATAAATACAGACAGTTGAAAACAGAATTAATAACTGTGGTACAACGTAGGTACTGTGTACGAAATTACCTCACGAATGTGGTGCTTTTGTACAATTTTCATTTTACGGGAAAAGCAATCAGACGTTGTTACCCTACTTTGTTTGTATTAACTCTTAGCCAAAATATTTATTATTTAAGCCAGATAAACTAGCCAATGACCAGCATTGATTTAATCTTAAAATTAAATATAGGTAGTTTTTTTCTTCTGAAGCATAAAGTAAAATACGAATCTTACCCACATTTCTCCTAATCAATACCTACATAAAAAGACAAGAATCTTATTTTTGTTTTACGTGCGATTATTTTGATGCGATGTGCCTTTGTAAGTGGCTTATGATGGTCTCGTTTTATCTATTTATCGTGCTACGCGTCACTTTCGTACTTGCAGACTTGTTAGAACGTGACGGCAACGACGACAAACGACGACAAACGACAAACGATTAGACGCGGTACCATCATACGCCTACAGGACTTGATTCATCATCATCATCATCATATCAGCCGAAAGACGTCTACTGCTGAACATAGGCCTCCCCCAAAGATTGCCACAATGACCGGTCCTGCGCCACCCGCATCCAGCGGATTCCTGCGACATTCACCAGGTCATCAGTCCACCTTGTGGGAGGCCTACCCACGCTACGCCTTCCGATACGTGGCCGCCACAGGACTTGATTATCAGGGCAAAATCCAATAATTATGTAATCTCTATAAAACTTATTCACACAGCCTACGTAAAGTAAATCTTGCAGAAAAAAAAAATAATCCACATAGCAGACTTAAAATCATATTCAATGAAGCAAGGTAGGTAGTAGGTATACACGAGAAACTTGAGTTGTTTAACAAACTTGCAGAGTAACATTTCACTCAGCCCGAAAACAGAATTTCTCCTACAATGCATTTCCCTGGCAAACTTTATGGACCTTTCCTTCTAAATACGTAAGCACATGGAGGAGAAGACGTATAGTACAAGTATGAGCATGTACCGCCACAGATTACTGTATACAGGGTGGGAAGGGACGACGTTCCTTCCCGCTACCGAACGATTCTACCAACCATTATGATGAACTTTCAGTATGGGACCAACATCGAAATATAAAAATAAAAAATTAACCCCTCATACAAAGTGAGTGATTAGTTAGAGTCCAATAGTATGGAAAAGTCAATTTTCCATGTACGCTTTCGATGTTGGTCCCATACTGAAAGTTCATCGTAATGGTTGGTAGACTCGGTCGGTAGCGGGATGGAACGTCGTCCCTTTCCACCCTGTATAAAGGTGCATTCAGACCAAACGAGTATTCGCTATTCTATCCTCGAAATCAACGAATCACGTTTTGTGTAACGATCGAATTTCGTAGAATAGGGGGTTAGAATAGCGAATGCTGGTTTGGTCTGAATGCACCTTTATAGTGCAGCTTGATAATCTAAATTTATAAAATGTGAGCAAAGTCGTTTTATTTTTGTCACAAAGGTCATTAACATGATGTATTGATTTATTGACTTGCTACGGTTGAAACAAGTGGATTTTTTCATTAAAGTTCAACAAGCTTTATCTTGAAAACGATACATACACGGTGCTCGTGAGCATTCCGAAAGATTTTAATGCTGAATTCCTGAGCATATTTAGATTATTTAATGTTACATAAAATTTCCTGGATTTGACTTGGTTCCAGAGATAATTAACCTTTTTTCAAAAAAAGTTTTTCGAAATAACTCGTCATAAAACTTCTTTTTGATTACAATGCTACCACAATGTGTTCTAATATTACCACACCTTTTGCCTGACAATCAAAAAATAATAATAAACTTGACGAAAAAACCTGTCCCGAAAAAAAAATCAATTAAAAAATATTTTTTTTCAAATTGTTGTTATGATAAAAAGTATTGGAAATGTAAAAATGTATTCACAAAATCTAAAAAACAAGTTTTTTTTTGTGGAATTCGACATTAGGTCTCATAACATTTTTTGTTTATTTTGATGTCTAGAATGCATAGTTAAAATCTTTCTCAATGCTCGCGAGCACCGTGTATATTATTGGTAGGTATGGTTTACTGTGTAAATATAAAGCTCTCGGGGTGAACCATTCACAGTTTTTGTAAAAGTTCATCGTATCTTCAATGACTCAAGATGTCTACTATAAGATCCCCAAACCGAATGATTATTACTTGGGCGGTACTGATGATGCCTGATCATTTTGTATGAGACTACGACGTACAGTGAACATTTTAGTACTCTCCTTACTACTTAACTAGTCCTACTTAATAGCAGCAAACTCTAGAGTGGAAAGTTGAGGAAAGCTATATTTTACCCATTTAACTCTTGACGCGTCTGCAAACGAGTTGGCCTGGATTCGTGGAATTTGTTTGTAAGGTTTTTTTAGCAAATAACGATCACTTAATGATAAAAACTGTCTTCTCTACACTACTTTGAAATTTTATCTGAGTTCAAAAAGAAAGTAAATAATGTGACTTATTGAACGATAAAACAGGAAAATGTATAAACAGTAGGTAGATAGTTACACTTCTATTGTTTTTTTTTATCTTTTAAATTTGTACAATTAATACATATACATAAATGAAATCTAACTAACCTAACCTATATCTAAGGTTGACCTGGGGCCTATTTCTCGTACCTTATTAGACTAGTAATATTAGTCCATGGGCTAATATTTTTTACAAGTTTACAAATTTGCGTTTCTCGAAGCCGCTCTAATAAAATATTAGTTATTAGTTACCAACTAATAAATATTAGCTAATATTATTAGACCTAATTTGGTTTTGGTTTCTCGAATACAAAGAAAAATAACTACACTTGTAAAATACACTCAGAAAGCTATTAGTCGCCGAAGCTTGGTAAAAAATATTAGTCCAAGCTATTAGCGTGTATTTATCACAGTTAACTAAAGAAAATTATAAAATCTGGACGGATTCGGATGAGAAATAATTAAAATTGTTAATTCCTCCCATTTTTACGTTTATCTATTTAGGTTAACGTGTCCGAAAAGCTTCCAAATATAATATCTCTGCCTTCCAATATATTCCTCAAAACCAACAACTTCATATCCATTCTTAATAAATTAAAATATTTTATTTTAACATGATTTAAACTAAACAAACAATTTGCTTTTTACCGCCAATGTTTAATTTTTTTTTTTTAATTATGTAATAAGGCATGGGTAATACCCCAATCAGCCAAGTTGGACTAATATTTTTTATTAGTTTAGCAATATTAGTTACCAGTCTAATAATTATTTTCGAGAAACAGAAAATATTAGGACTTGTAAAATTTTCACTAGTAACTAATAACTAATATACTTGTAAACTAATAAGTACGAGAAATAGGCCCCTGATGTCATTGTATCAAGGATACTGGCAGCATTTCCTTTTTGTATCGCAATGCGCTGAATTCGCTGTACGTGGATGTTGCCAGCTCTTCTGTGGTTAGTTACGTCAACCAAGCGAAAATATACCATTTCTACATTTTCTTCTTCTTTTGTTTTTTTTTTCTTCTTTATTGGTAGAAATGAAAGAATACGGTTTCAGGTAATTTACCAGTCTATTCAATTTATTAGTCTCTGGCAAAGACGGATTACCCCTTACTTAGGGCTCGGATATTCTGAAATGCCTTATCGTAATTACAACCTAATCTCGACTGTATCGTGTTGTATTGTGTTTTAGGAAGCTTTTTCCGAGGATTTATACAAATGGCCGATTCCTGCGACTACGTAGCCAAATTGTCAGTGTTTGCACCGGTTTAATATAATGCTTTACCAGTTTTATGGGCTGCTAAAAGTTTATTTTTTATTTGTAATTTATTTGTAAGACCAATCCTACCAGTATGCGTGATATTGCCTCAAATCAGTAGAATTCGATATGTATTGATATTAAACATTATTTTCCTTGTTTTAGTATTTTAAGTATAGTGATTGATTACCCAAAAAAACAATATAACTAGTACGTCTCCTTTGAAACACATATTATTATTTTACACTTTTCAGTATGATTACTCCATTTTTCTACACCGTACCGTATCGTATGGAATGGTTTTTGGATACAATAAAATTCGGGACACACAGTACAGTGAAATAAACCAAGTTGTCAGTAACAGAAAAACAAAATGACAAAATTGTACTACGAAATGGGGTCATCTCATCATAATACCATAGAAAACGAGTGCTGATCCACCAATGAGACCATTAGCAGACCATTCGGAAATACGAGTATTATCTCTCTCTCTCTCCTATTCAAGAGCTTTGCTCTTGTCGGTGTAGCCCAAAGCACGCTCGTCACTTTCTCGATCCCAGGCCATCTCTTTCAGGTTTTGATACGACCTGACTTTCACGTTCTCCTTGAATTATTCAATGTAATTACACCTTGGTCTTCCTCTTCCACGCTTTCCTTCAATCTTTCCTTACACTATGCATTTTATGAGGTTGTCATGTCGTATCAAATGGCCCAACATCCGTTCCCTACTGTTCTTTACCCTCCTTCGGCCCAGAGGCCTATTAAAAGGTCTCCTCAAACAAATAAAATCCTATTCTATTTCCTGCACTATTCATTCAAATTTCACTGGCAATTTTTATTGTCCGGGCGACAGGAGGTTAAAATGTCCATCAATTGCCTCCTCTCTTTCACCCTGTGTGTTCGTCACTCTCTCTGTTATAAAGGAAATATTTTAATCAATCAGAATACAACTCAACGCATGAGAACAAAAATTACAAATTGGTGATATGATGATACACAGTTTGCACGAAAATAACTAAAGTTGACTACATGCCGCTCAACATAAAATTAGTTGGCATAAAATAGGCCATAAATACACGTTAAGCCTAATATAGCCATCAAGCTCTTAAAACATGTCGTTAGTTTTCATTAAGCCGTGTCATAATGTGAATTTGTTGTTGTGCATCGTTGCCGTTCGGTTAATCGTTCGCGTTGGCCTAGTTATTGCAATAACCGCTGAGCATAGATTATCTCACGCTGCATCTCGCATT
The DNA here is from genome assembly GCA_025490895.1 of Thaumatotibia leucotreta. Lineage (NCBI taxonomy): Eukaryota > Metazoa > Arthropoda > Insecta > Lepidoptera > Tortricidae > Thaumatotibia > Thaumatotibia leucotreta. Next base: position 120,866 of record JALPQI010000658.1, on the reverse strand, counting down.
GTTGAACATAATTGGGGATTCACAAACACAGCGCTCATACGCACACCTGATCCTCGTGAGCATAAACTTTACATCGTTTTTAATGGCCTGTGAGCGCGTAAAGAAAAACAACACAAAATTGAGTTTCGTGGATGAACCGTAGCCCTACCATGAGCTGCCGCTACGTTATTAACGCGCGTTTATTTTTCATCCATCTCGCTTGTACTCGCGTATTGGCGCGAGCGAGCCAGATAGAAAGTAAACGCGCGTTGATAAAGTAGCGGCAGCTTATGGTACGGCTACAGGTAAGATTAAAGATGACTATAAAAAACCACTGAAGTTTGCGCTGTAGAATGACTATATCCTTATAATATTTTACGTACAACTCGTTACTTCCACTTTATTTGTCACTAAGGAGACGATTTTAGTCTTCTAAATAAGTCACCAATCTAGGTTATAAACTTAATGTCGAATATTTATAATTTTTGCACGCACTTTGACATGACAAAACTTAAATCTATTATTCATTAAACTTCGATTTCTTGCAACAAACTGTGCTGCCTAATTTTATTAAAATTACAATGAATGGTGAAAGTGCCAGTTTCGTTTAAATATGTCGTGTTTTCTCTATTAATATGATTAGAAACGAGGTATGAAAACTTGATAAAATGAATTCCCGATAAACTACTCGACGAATATGATATTTGCAACACTGCAAAATCGGGCATTTGTTTAATTAAATTTACATGCTACTCCGGTTGTTATCATAATTACAATGTCTGCCTCTTGTTGGATCATAGGTCTCATGATGGTCTCATTCTCATCAATGGTCATGTTAGCTTAAAATCTGATATCGTGTTTTCTCTATCTCATGGATATAATCTGTGCCGCCGAGTATCGGATCAGCGGCAAAACCTCTAGGTTTATTAGCTGCACATCCCGATTGAACCCACAGTGCACAGATTCGGAAACAATTACCATAATTTATGGCCGTATTGTCCTTTCTTTTGTCTTTTGATTTCAGCAACGACAATTTGGTTTTTGATGAGGATCCTCTAAATGGATCGAAATATGTCCAGCAATTATCGACTTAAATTACGTGAGTAACCCGTTTGCTAAATATTTAATCTGTTTTTGTTTCTCGATGTTTCTATGCGATTTTTTTACACGTTTTTATTGTTCATTACCATCATCACTTTATTTTCCGCTTTATAAAAGCAAACGAGACTATTATACCAGAATAGCAGACACACAGCACGCTTCTGCTACAAGATAACCGGAAATGACTCCACTTTTTATAAGCAGTTCGTCAATAAATTGGGAATGGTAATAACTGGATTTGTGCGACGGAATAATCGCATAGAAATCCTCTGCAGCTTCATCCATCTTGAGAAGGATTCCTCAGTAACCAAATCCTTCGAAGATTACATCGAAATTGTCCTAGTTGTGTGCCATATCACTCGCACTTTGTATTTATCTATGTAGTAGTACAGGTAGTAGGTACAGTCAACCAAATGGATCCCTAGCCCACGAAGGAACCATGTCAAAATGACACCACAAATGAAATTGTAAGAAAATTCTTACTACTTGTTATTTGAACAAGGTTCTGGAGTGGCCTAAGGTTCCAATAAAATTGATAGAGTGATTGTGATTACTGATTACTTACGTACTATATGCTTGCCTACTATCTAGAACAACTCGCAGTGCCGTGGTGCAGTGACATGTCACGCTAATGACAGTTTTGTCATATTGCAGTGCCGCTCAAATTAGCTCGTACACTAAACATGCAAATCCGCACATAGCGAGCGCAGTCTGGGCTTTTTGTGAGCTGCGGTTAATGAACACTTATGACATAACTATGTTACCAAATATTTATATTAGACATGGGTTCATATTGGCACTTATACAATTTTTTCTTCGAATATTTTTAGTACGACACATATTTTCGTCCAATATTCCGCAGTGTTTGAAGACGAAAGTCTTTAATCAGTGTGTGTTGCCAGTGATGACATACGGTACTGAAACGTGGCCGCTTACAATGGGTCTCATAAGAAGGCTCAAAGTCACCCAAAGGGCAATGGAGAGGGCTATGCTAGGAGTCTCTCTGCGTGATCGGATTAAAAATGATACCATCCGCAGCAGAACCAAAGTAACCGAAATAGCTCTCCGAATCGCTAAACTGAAGTGGCAGTGGGCGGGGCACATTGCGCGTAGAACCGATGGCCGTTGGGGCGGGAAGGTTCTTGAGTGGCGGCCACGTACCGGAAGGCGTAGCGTGGGTAGGCCCCCCACAAGGTGGACCGATGACCTGGTGAAGGTCGCAGGAGTCCGCTGGATGCGGGTGGCGCAGGACCGGTCATTGTGGCAATCTTTGGGGGAGGCCTATGTTCAGCAGTGGACGTCTTTCGGCTGATATGATGATGATGATCATCATTACTCCGAAAAATTTTACAACAATGTACAATACACAACAATGTACAATACAAACAATCTACAATGTTCATAACGATTTTTATTTCGAAATTTTATCCTCCTAAAGTCGTCAAGTAGATTAATCTATACTCATAAAGTTATTTGAAATAAATTGTTTATTTATAAACATTTTCCCATTAGGTTCACTCTGTTGTGGTATAATTCTTTTATGAATAACATAAACTATGTAGTCATAATGGGCTTTGTGCAGAAACTGTTGTGACATACTCAACCTTAGTATATTTCTTTGTGGCAGATTTCGAGTTGTTTGAATATTATTCGAGCATAATTTCGATGCTCCTATGCATCGATCGAAAGCATAATTTAGATGATGAGGCATAATCTGGATGTGCATAAAAAGTATCGGCATAGTTTGTTTTAGCATAACAGAGAAGGAATAATTACAACCTCTCAATATAATCGAGGTAGTAGTAATATTCTATACGTTACTTACTGTTTTACTGAGCTGAGTACTTTCTAGGTTGCTAAAAAAAAATAACTTCTAACCTAACCTGTCCGAGTCGGATCTGCCCCGGAAGGTTTTGTTCGCTCGCTTCGCTCGCTCACTGCAGAAATTTTCACCCTCACAGCAAATTCTGCCTGACGAAAAAGGCAAGTTTCGAACGCTACATGCCCAAAAAAAAAATGCAAATCTAATTTCTGTCTTATAATACTCGGCGTAATTAATGATATGCCAAAATAGTTTCGGACAAAATAATATTCGAAATATTGTTATTTAAGCCAAGTGATGTTTCTGTCTCATTAAGTTGATGCCAAAATAGATTATACCAAGTCTGTTATGTCCTAAGCGTTTCGGACAAAAAAAGTTTAGAGGGAACCCTTTTAGTACAGTACCTACTCTGCCACAACCTGGGTCGCGTTTTATAAAGTTACAATTTACAATTTCGCTGTTCGCCTCTCTAACGCACGCACATATTGGCAAGAAAGAGAGGCAAACAGCGAAATTGTAAATTGTAACTTTATAAAACGCGACCCTGATTTGTGCAGGTAGCTAGTTTACAGTAATAGTACGATTTATATTTAATTAAACAAAAATAATTCATACATAAGACCAGTACAGATAAAAATAAATACCTATAACATTAGAATATATAGCATAAAATAAGTATAGTGAAAAATTATATAAACATAAAAGTTAGTACTAAAAATATGTATGAAAAACAATATTATGAACAAAAATAATTCTATGTGATGATGATTATGAACAAAGATTATTCTAAATACCGATCATTATGAAGTTAAATTGTATAAGAAAAATTTTCGGAGTTCCAATAATCTAAGTTGCAATTTTATAAATACTTTGGCGCACCCATTAGACATAGTGTAAAAGACGTGGTGGGTAAGTTAAATATTGGAATAAATATGATGTAGCACATAATATGTTGTGGGCTGTGTGGTGTATTCACTATAAACAATATTGTTTGGAAATATTGTATAAGAACTTATTGTTTCTTAGTGAGTACCAAACATTTTCTGGGACACATTGTTCCTGAACAGTGTATCTAAACGAAATTGTTTGATGTGAATACGCGAATTACGCGCCCCAATTGACAGAATCACGAGTAGATACGCTAAATAGCAATATGCTTAACCCGAAATCACGCTAAATTATCACGACACTTGCTTAGAAAAAAACTATTATAAGCTAGTTAATTATAAGCCCGTCGGCTGTAAGTATTTTTATATATATATGGAAGTCACAGACCAATCTTCAATTCAGAAAAATATTTTAACCGTCTGAATTAATCCAATTGAATCGTTTTATACGTAAACTAACATTTTAAACGATAAGTTTGGTTTTTTGAGCAAGTCTTCTTACTCGTAATTGAGCTGCCACAGGACGAGGTAAATTTGTGTAAAAGTATCCCGTGACATATTTATTTATTTACAATTTAATAAGAATCTCAAGTGTTAACGTATTATATGTACCGTTGCTGGTACAACTAATATACATTAAGCTTTGGTATTGTTCACCATCTATTCTTATATCTAATTATGCGCAGCAACAACGCCGGCTTTGGCTATTGTTGGTACATGCAAATTCCACTAATAAGGCCAATGGTTTACCCGGCTTCGGACTATTAGTAAACACAGGCTTTCGCAGGGGCCTTATTGCAATTTCAACTAAATACTAGGCCACATTTAACGTTCACTATAGACTAGTGACTCCGCTTTAGAAGCTAGAGGTCGTGGGTTCGGAATCCGGTAAGGGCAAATATTTGCATTTTGTGTATGGTTCATAATTTAGGAAACTCATTTACCTAACTCGACAATCCTGACGTGGGTATAGGTCAAAAGAAAGAAGAAGTGCCAAATAATTACATTTTTGTTGTAGAAATATATTTTTATATTTATTGAAAACATAATCTTCCTACAATAATACAAATTCGTCTATACACATAAGTACCTAATTGGAGAGGCCAATGTCCAGCACTGCCTGTAATATGCTGATGATGTGTGGTATACTGAGTGAATTTGTATATACACCTGTATTTTAGTCGTACTTTCGTACTAACATTTAATTCGTATGATGATATATTATATAATTACGAGTAGATATAGTAAATTAAAAGGCTAATAACTATTATCCCGCATGATAACAAAGCTTAATCAAATCACTACGACATCATCATGTCGACCCAATTCCGTAACACGAATGCATCAAAGGCATGCGTTACTTTTCCATGTCACAACTACTTCTATATGATCTAAACGACTTTCAAACACAAAGGCAGATTTCCCTTTGATTCTTGCTCTCCGAGAGGATGCTCTACGTCATGTCAGGTCAGCCTTTCAAAATATAATTGGTAGGCCGACAAAGTCGATCCGGTTGTTATTTCAAGATTATAGCAATGTCCGAGAAAAGCCAGCGATGTTTCTAGATGTATATACCTTCTTTTAAGATTAGAAGACAATTCAGAATGAACTCAACGAAACTACGCTGTTACGTCACATACTCGTAGGAACCAAAATCTAGTTAATTTTCTTTTATTTTGTTTTTATATCTGTACTCTGTTATTATATTCACTTTTCGTTTCATGTCGCATTGGTTTTTAGGATGAATATCTGAGCGTTTCAACCGCCTAATTTTGGTGGCATCATTTTTGCCGAAGTTTCTAAACGTCTAATGTTATACTTCATCATTTGTATAAAGTACCGTGCCTCCTTCAAATAAATGACAAAGTAGCACGAATAGGAACTTCGGCAAAAATTATGCCACCAAAATTAGGCTGTCGAAACGCTCAGATATTCACCCTTTACTATAATGTCATATAGTGCATTTAAATTTATGTTTTAATAATTAAAACATTACCAGTCACGGCACCTCTTTGAATTCGGAATATTCTGCTGTCAATTGCAAAATGCAAATACGAATACAAGGCTGTATTGGCCCGCTTCTGTCGAAGAATATTTCCGGTCGAAACGTAAAGTATCGTATCGGAAACAAGAAAGACCACTGGGCCGAAAACGGTTCATTTGAAAATTTTAAAACACCCCTGAACAAAGCGTTAGTGAGGAAGTTGAAAGTTGGCGAGCAAATTATAAATTAATTAACAGTGAAAAGCTTTCAGTTGGAGGCCCGGACTCCAACAATTACTTTAAGATTGCGCGACGCCGATTCCGCGCCGGGCTCTTTGCCAACAAAGCCCAAGTGAACGCCCATTTTAATAATTATGACTTATTTCATTAATTCTAGAGTACGTAGCACGTAGTTTAGTTGTCTACTTTCGTTAATTAATGCGCGATGCTTTTCATACCGAGTCGCATTGCATTTGTTTATTAATGTGACAATGAACTACTTATTTTATACATATTTATAGAATTAAAGTTAGGTTTCTCGTATTGCCTAAATTATATTTTAGTCTGAAAGTTGAATTTATTCACTATAAGAAATAGTATTTTCAAAAATGGGTTTGTATTTTAAGTAACGACACTACTTCATATTAATGTAAAATTGAAATGGCATACACTAATGAAAAATGCCAAGTTAACCTGTGTCCGAGGTGGGATTCAAACCCACGTTCCCAGCCACGTCCACGTCCACGTCCTCAGTTTTGCGACTGATACCTCTGAACTACTCGACCACCTGGACAAGTTTTATATAACGTCGCTATAACTGAACTTTGAAAGATTCGAATAAAATGTGATAGCACTACTGATTTCCCTTAAAGTATGGTCAAAAGCGCCTAAGCCTTATCATAGATCACATACCTACATTAAGAAATTCGATCCTGTTTGCTAAGACTAGATGGACGACTGTTTCAAGCATCAGCTGCAGAAGTTGAGGACGTAGTGAGTTTCATTTGAATACTTTGAATCCCACCTCGGGCGTAGGTGAACTTGGATTTTTTCCCTGATATATGGCATTATTTTCTAAAAGAAATGGGATCGGAAATACAATAAAATTAAGTTATCAATATTTTCCGTGTTACGCACCAAGTGAAATAAATTTAATAAATATTTAGTATTAGTTTTAGGCACGTACATTGATTTAGAATATCCAAGATGCATCATCAATTCATCAACTAGGAATTTAAGTCGAAAAAGTTGTTTATTTCTGAAATTCACCATCATGCTTAAGTAGAAATAATTCAAGAAATATCTTAACAGGACACATTTTATCATTTATATTTACGCGTCGGTATTCAAAATCTATGACAAAATATAATAACCTACATACCCTGGCGGTGAGCTCGATAACGCTGTTGAGTGAATATATACGTATTATTATATCGTACAACCCGCGTACCGCAGAGATGAATTTCATGTTTTACAGGCCAGATGTGGCAGTAAAAAGTGAAGCGTCACAATTTACTGAAATGGAAATGCTGTCACAAGTTTGCCGCGGTAAAAATGGACGCGTGAAATATGGGTGTAATCAAACGTGTTACGGTGACGGGTCGGGTCGGGTTGTCGGGACCTCGGGCCTTGCTGACATTTTTGAGGGTGTGTAGTTGTTGCAATACGACCTTACCCTAGTTACACATCGTCAGCCTATATCAGTCCACTGCTGGACGTAGGCTCCTATTAACTATGCATATTCAGTCGGATTAGGAGGTACGAGTGAATGTCCATTATCGCCACGCTGGGAAAACGGACTGGCGATACTGCAGCAGTAGTATGTTTATTATGCTGCTGCCCATCATTAATCTCCTATAAATTTTAATGAATAGTCAATGGTACTTTAATCCCTTAGTCGACTCTTATGCTTACGACACCCACAAGAAGCTTTGGGGTGATGACCTGATGACAAATGTATTCTTTACATTTAGACTACATTTTGCAAAAATATATCTATATTACTACTTTATTGAACGGGTGGTTAAAAAAGATAAAACAGCTCTATCCAACCTACCTAGGCAGTCTAAGGAAAATATCATTATTTTAAACTTTTAATGCAAACAAAGCCATTACCTACACGGCGACGCAAAGGTTTAGTTAGATTATGGAAGTTATAATATTGAACTCTATTGGCGATTTTCAAAGTTCAAATTAAATGTATTTTTTATAATATTCAACAAAGGGTTAATTACGATCTTACTGGTACAATTGCGTATGCATATAGATGGAAGCCTTGGGAAATATCCAGATGTCTCGGAGCAGGTTTAATTACAGGTATATCTGGCTTCAATTACTCCCAGGCTTTCAGTGGAGTGGATTAGATGACTGCGAGTTAATTAATTACGATTAACAGGTTGTCGCACATTCACAAAGGCAACTATAATCAAGACGCTGCAATGGTCACGAGCGTTCCTAAAGAATTTTATTTTTTAATTCATCATCGGCCTTTTTTAATTCACTGGTGGACATAGGCCTCTCCTGTTATATGCGTGTGGACGCGTTAGGAGGCAAAGCCAATAAAATGGTATCTCTAGGCAAGCGCGTTGGCAATAGTAGTAGCGTGTCCACTATGATGATGCTGCTACCCATCATTAAACTTTAATAAATGAATTGTGAGAGAAACACTCACTTAGTCGACTTTTACGATACCCACGGGAGAAGTTGGGTTGGTTACAAATGTACAACATACTGCCATTCCTAATACAAGTACGAAATCATTATTAACCACAGTGTATAAGGAGATTGTATTGTACAGTCATGTCTAATAATATGTATACATTTCGGAATGTATGTCAAACGCATAAGGATCAAAATCGTATACATAAATTATTAGAGCCGACCGTACCTGCACTACCTGCAGGTTTTACTAAAATGCCTTGAAATGGATCAGCCACAATCTGCTAAGCAGTGGTGGCGGCCGAAAAGTAAAAAAATAGATATACTAAATATTAAATGTCATATATCTACCAAAGAAAAAATACCGATGTACCGAAATACCGAAGAAAGCTGAGGACGTGGGTTCAAATCCCACGCCCGGCGTTGGTAAAATTAGGTATTTTTCCTTTGGTATTCATATATCATCAGATGTTATCATTTAAATTAAAATTTATTTATACACATGTTAGACGTGCTTCTTTCGCAGTCTTAATTAGTATTTCAGAAGCCGTACCCGATGAAGCCGCGTTTTCACTTAGTGTTCTGAGCGAGCATTTGTTCGTTCTTGGGCAGATGAAAACAGGATTCCACAAAGCAAAATTTTCGTTCGTCAGCCCACGAACAAGCTAATGCTTGCTCAGAACACAAAGTGAAAACGCGACTCAATACGTACCTATCGGCTATATATAAATATAGCACTGATACGACAATCTCATTCCAAATACTACTACATACTGAGACATTATTTTTGAATGATATTGATGTGCCTGTATTTTGTACATAAGACTGATAATGTAGATAAGGTACCTACTTAAATGTCCCATATTTCGAGTCTTGTGACTATTCTGAGTTTGATAATTTTCTAAAATATTACAACTAAGCATGAAAATTATTTGAAACCAGTTTTACGAATATTGATATTTTGGAATAGTCAATGAAAACTTGCATAGAGAATGTTCTCGGCAATTAAAATTTTACAAACAATCTAATCATGCCAAACCCATTGTATGAACATGCCTTTTAAGGTATATTTTATGCCTTTGTTTATTCAAATTGTACAATACAATATTCTTCATAACACTTTTTTATAAGTTCTCATGGAAACATTCTCAATGAGAACTTACTCTTAAATTCTTATGAAAATTCTCGGAAATATCCGAGTATGTTCCTGAAATTTTCTGCAATTTGTAGGTACATTGCTGCTTGTCGGTCGAATCTGTCATTTTTATTCATTTATTAACCTATCGCTTATCGTATACGATTGCAGAATGGCATCTTGGCTAGGCCAACAGGTCTCTATATACATTTGACGTGGCTTTAGAGTACATGTTCAGATATTTTTGAGCACCATGGCCGCTACGATAAACCTGCTGGCGACTGTATTTCCTTTAAAAAAAAGTACAAGCAGCGCCTTCCTTAGCTTAGGCACCTATTGATCAGTTTGCAAAGACTAGGTACCATTCTTTAAAAAAAATGAAACGTAAATCATACTAGAGTCTCCAGATAGTAAAACCCAGTACCCAACTACACAAACCTTAATTTGAAGTAAGTGGCTCCACCGGCGCATACCATTGGCCCGGCATAAAAATTACATTGCGCTCCCCTCGCCGATTTTATCGCCCTATCAAATAGCTCGCAAACTCACTATGAAGTCTATTTCCCGACAATACGAGATTTAAAGAGAGCCTCCTCGTTTTCCGAGAGGTGTACCGTTTATTCGGTATACAATACGGTTCAGATAACACGTTCTGTGTAATATAATCAATTATTGAAGTCTTGAATTACGATACGTCACAACATCAGCCTGCCTCAGTCCACTGCTGGACGTAGGCTTTTCCTATTAACTATGCGTATAAACGCATTAGGGGGTAAATGCACATGATCATCATTCTCGGCAAGCGGGCTACCAATCGAAGTGGGTATATGTGTGTGTATGACAAATCGACCTATTCCCATGGTAAGCTTAATTATTAAGACTTATGATGTGGGTACCAAGCTACTATAATTTATATATAATAGATAGACACTTATATACAATATACATACTCGTAGACAGCCACGACCAAGGAAAAGTATTTGTGAAAAATAAATACACAAATAAAACCCTCGCCGGGATTTCAACACAGAACCTCCAGCTTCGTAGGCAGTCTCGGGTAGTTCTATGCGATTATTCAGTCGCAACAATCAAGTCATTACCATTCCCAAATTATTGACGAACTACGTATAAATAGTGGAGTCATTTTCGATTATCTTGTAGCAGACGCATGTTTGTCTGCTATTCTGGCATAATAGTCTCGTTTGCTTTTATAAAACGGTAAATAAAGTGGTGATGGTAATGAACAAAAAACGCGTAACAAAATCGCATAGAAACACCGTCTCTGACTATCAACTAGGCTACAGAGGTTAATAATTTTAAAACTTGCAATGTCGCCAGGATCCTAAATGAAAGTACTACAACTATTACAAGACTGCTCGCTTCAAAGAGTCACCACTTGCGCTCTTCCTAGCATAAATAAGTACTTATTTATACCTACATACCTAAGTCTAAGTGTAGTATAACATTTATTAGAAGCGAGTAGTAGGAAATAAGCAGTATATCAGGCGCGTCGAGACAGCGCAGGAAACTAGTTACATCGTCGAATCGACACTTCCTGGATCGAGGTTCCATTTTAGTTACAATCCAATACTTCTTACTTCCTTTTATTATATCTAAAATACATTGTAGCTGTCGAAAGAAATGACCCGATACTGGATTTTTATACACAGTAAAATCGATCGCATTTTACTCGTCGAGGGAAAAGATTTCTAAATCAATAATGTAGCTAAGTACATTTTCTTACCCCAATGCCAAGTACCTACGGGATTAACTTGATAGGCTTACCCCCTTATTCATAAACGTTTACTACCTTAATAAGCCGCTAATAATTGTTTGTCCCTTTCGGTCTTAGCAATGTGTCCATTAGAGCGATAAGGACAAACAACTATTAGCGGCTTGTTAAGTTAGCAGACGTTTATGAATAAGGGGGTTAGTGTACAAAGTCCTGTAGTGGTATCGTGTTTAATCGTTTGTAGTTGTTGCCGTCAGGTTCTAACACGATATGTAAGTGCGAAAGTGATGTAGCATGATAAATAGATAAAACGGGACCATGATAAGCCACCTGAGTAATAGTTCAAATGTAGCATTGGGATCTATCATAAAACTTACCCTGGAAGTAACTCTGAAAAACAAACCAAACACAAAATGAGATAAAGACAAAAACCTCAAATTCTTAAACGTTAAAAGGACGTTACTACTTTTACTGTGTGTACCTATAACATACCTACCTATAACATAAACCTATAACTTCATCAGCTAATTTTGACACACATCTTAAGAAAAGACTAAAAACCAGCGTAAATGTTATCGCTACCTGCTCTTGAATGTACATAAATGTCACAGTATAGCATATGTACAGCTCCATTTAACTTAGTACCTTCCATTACACTAACATTAAGAGACGCTTAGACACGTACGTGATACTGAAAACGAGACGTAAGAGCGTCATAGCCTAGCAGTTAACAGCCTCATTTCACCTTAATTAATTATATTTCTTATACTTTCGCCAAGGAAATTAAAATCATCTGGTAGCATTTTTCAAATATCACTGGAAGAAAAAAATAAAAATATAACTTGATGTAGGGTGAAGTACCTATTCCACCATAAATCGAAGGTCGAACCCCCTTATAAACGTCTCGTAACTTAGCAAGCCGCTAAGTATTGTTTGTCCCTTTTGGTCTCATCAATATATCTAAAAAACTGAATAAGACAAACAATACTTAGCGGCTTGCTAAGTTAGGAGACGATTATAAATAAGGAGGTAAAAATTGTCAACCTATGACGTCACGTATGATGTCAAATTTGTGTCAAGAAGGCATTAAAAGTAGGAATCTATTTATTAATGCCTAACGTTTATGATTTGATTCACCATCATACGCTAAAAAAATATTTTACTTTAGAAAATATTTTTTTCACTTAGGTTGGCTATATTACGAGGAAACTTTATGTAATAAATCCTTGCTGTCAAATTTACAAAACTAAAAAGGTTGAAGCCCATGCCATAGTGCTGGTCTAAATCAACAAAGAACATTATAGGTACCAAACAACTGGTGTAATCAACAAAAAACTGGTGTAATCAACCAAATTAATTTAGAAGAATGCCAACATAAAAAGTTTAGTAAAATTTTAAAAAATTGTGATAGGACCGAATTCAACCTTAATTTCCGGTTAGAATTACGTAAGATCTGATAAATTCAACGTAGCATTTCAGTGTATCGAGACGTGTATATTAGGAAATGTATGCAAAGCAACCTAAAAGTAAACGAAACGCTTAAATTTCTCAACTGCCCAAGTTAACAAATTAAATGGTCAGGTATACACGTTTAAATAATTCCGGATGCAAACCTAACGGTGGATTTAGCTTACTCCGAATTTATGCGGCAAAGTCACGAATCATAGCACTCCTGAAATAATATTCATTAGTAGAGCTAGGAATGCTAATATTGTTTGCCTACGGTTCCACGGATATGATATGATACACCTAATGGAAATCAAATGAAATTCTAAAGTTGTTGTTTGTTTATAGGACTTGCAATTTCGGATTTTTTTGTATGGGCAATATCGGAATTCCGTTATTGTCCATACAAAAAATTCCGGAATTGCAAGCCCTATTTGTTTATCTAATAAATTGGATGGTTGATAACATGAAAGAGGTCTTAAAATCGTATTAATGATGTCAGTCGTGCATAGTTTCCGAGTATCTCAAGTTTCCAATTGGTTAAATGTACTTATGCTAAACGTATACACAAGTATTGACTATTGACGCCTGTTTGATAATGTTTCCTCTACGTCGTACATAATTCATTACTTACATATTTTAGGAAAATAAAGACATACCTTCGCTTCGAAACACTGTTATTTATGTTAGTGTATGTCCCTGATCTCGACGGAGCAGCAAAATTAGTTTCCAAACAGTGATGATACCTTTGAAACAAATTGACGTTACACAATAAGATAAGATAATAAGCAACAAGTATTGGCCGCTGAAAACGACCTTTTGCAAAGCAAACAACACTAACTTCGCTTAAGTTGTTTTGCGATTCGTTTGTTTTATGAATACTTATTTATATTTATGTACATATACAGGGCAACTTTAAAAGTCAATATACTTAAAAGTCTTTATAATGACTATTATGACTATTATGAGATACTTAATATATGTAGGTGCAATTAAATAAAGTTTATTCTTGTGTTTTTAATATTTATATTGTTTCCCCTTTTTTACTTTAGTTCACACATATTAGCTTGGACGTTTTTTTTTATCGAACAAAACTTTACCTATTTGTTTAGGATGCGATTTTTTTATAGCAAAATTCTAAAATGTATTGTTAAAGTTTTTTTAGCGACAAATGGACGATGGATGCGATTGATTGAAACAGAAATATTATTTAGATCAGTTAGTAAGTTTGTACACAATTCAGACAGAACGATATAATCGTTTAAGTTTCTTATTTCATTATAATTTTTTTATATGATCATGGACATTTTTGTCTCTCACTTTGTATCATTCAAAAATTGAAATGTACAAAACCTATGCTGTACATAAACGGTCAGTAATTGCATTTCGTATCGTTAGAAAAAATTGTAACAAAACATAATATAAAACGGTAACTAACCTACGCATTGCAAAAATGTTTTCGAGAATGTTCTTTTACCATTTTTCTACGATTAAACGTTCTTGCAACAATGAAAAGTGAAGGCTGGTTGATTTTGCTCAAAAATCGGTTCCAATTATATACCTCATCTTTCTTTAGGGACGCGCTCTCAATTAACATGGAAGGATTTTCATGCAGCATATTAATACCTCACTTTGCGGCTCGTCCCTAAATCGTCCTCTTTTCAAGCCGGGTAATGTCGCGAGCAAAAGTGGGTCACCGCAATTATGCCTCAGACGGCAAGCACGGAATTTATGTTGCAAATAAATTCATTTATGTTTTCACACGCGGTAATGGTAATGTTAATTAGAAATTGTATTTTAATTGAATCATGTAATGTATGATTTCAAACAGATAGATCTTTATTATTATTCAAACTTGGCTGGCTTTTTAGGATGATACCATATCCTAAAAAGCCAGCAAAGTGTGAATAGGACTCGTACGCAAAGGGTTCCGTAGCAGCAAATATAAGAGAGATTTAAGAGATACTACATTCTTGGTAAAAGAATACAAACCATGCATACAATTTCATAGAAAATACTATAAACACGCTGATTTCAAATTGATTTTTGAAATGTTTACAGGTAGGATAAGTGGAATCCAAATTAATGTCCAATTGTATTGGATTCTCCTTGTATTTTCATAGAATCGAATAAATATATAATTTTATAGTCAGATAACTCCGTGGATACTAAAATAGCAAGTTATGATTAGAAAACTCGTTTATCCATACATTTTTGACGTTTTTATAATAGTAGTTTATGCAACCGTACGTAATGAGAGGCAAAAACACGAGTGTGTTCACACTGGGTACTGGTATACATATTAATCACGCCGACAAAATGGTAGAATAAAATCTCGAAAACATTTTTTTTTTTCAAGTAGCAGGGTCCACTACTAGTAAAGTGTTAACAAAATACAGAAGTATCTGAATTTTTCCTCAAACTACTTGCAAGTAACAAGTAACAAAAATTACATATAGTGTGAGGAAATCTGCTTCAAATTGTTCATTAGACAAAATAATACGAGTATGTTATTTATTAGTAAAGATATCGAAGATCTTCGTATCTTCGTAAAGAAAAACATCACGCTTACACGCTGAATATCATATTACATATCAATAATATGTAAATATAATGAACAGAGGATTCAACATTTTCAAGAATGACACACAAACAAATAGCCTAACCGGGATCCGACTACAGGACCTTAAGGTTCAGAGTCACTATTACCTACTAGGTTATGGAAGCTAACATCTAACAAGATAATCTCGGGTTTTACGGCATGTATAAAAAACGTAGTGAAAATAAAAGAAGCTGAGCAGAATAAGCGAAAAGTAGTGTAAACAAGGAAAATATGTTTTTGTAGCTGGAAGGCTTTCCGTAAGTATGTACCTACTTTCGGCTCACGTGTGAAAAAATATAGTAGTCATAAAGTTCCACGTCTAATTAAGTCCATCGCTTAAACAACAAATGGGTAACTGATAAATAAACAGACTAAGAGTGAACATCTAATATTTATACATAAATCGCACACCCAAAGTCATTTGAAACAAATTCCGTATAAATTGCTCAAGAAGCTCAGTTTTGTTCTTATGTTTGCGGTCTATAACCCAAATGTTAGCATGCCTAAGACTTCAATGCGGTATTCAAAACATATTTTCGATAATAAGCCGCTATTACTTTGACACCAGACTTAATAAAATCTACTTGGTAACACTTCATATCGTTCACCCTGTATAAACCGTAAAGTATTTTTAAAACTCGTCCAATCGCAAAGAGAGAGAAAATTTAATTCTTATTCCCCAGTTTTATCAGTAAAATAATTTCTAAGGATCTTCACCGGATTACCATCAAAGATATTAAACTGAGTTGAAATATTATAACTTATCTAACTAGACCTATTAAGATCTGAAACCCACACGGCTCGGTAACCAGAAGTAAAATTTTGATTAAGGCAATTTACTACTTTTAAGTGATGAAAGAAGAGTCAACAACAGTCGATCTAAATTACAAAGGCGAAGTTTGTCATTCCAAAGTTGCGGACCAGAAGCCAGTGACCTAGAAACAACGAGACACTTCCCTCGCCGAGTTTTTCAATAAGAACTTTTGAACATGAGTTGATGATAAAGTTTACCTTTCTTGCTCACTGAACTATCTGCCACTATTCGCAAGTTTTGTAATTGATGGGCAATCCGACACTTGCAAGTAGTATAACACAAGAAACATACAACAATCGACTTGCTTGTAGCATCCATTCGTAGCGCTTTGTAGCAAAAGCTCCAAAGTGTTCACAAAAGACAAGTCTACTGGGTTAACACTCTCCTATCACTACTCGTGTACTTACGGATTTTTATGCATTTATAATTTAAAGGTTAGCTTATAAAAATATAATTTATGTAGGTATGAAGTCTGAACCCCATTGCCATTTATAATTTAAAGGTTAGCTTATAAAAATAAAATTTATGTAGGTATGAAGTCTGAACCCCATTGCCTCTATACATACAGGCTCGAATGAATTTGATATCGCTTTATTCGCTAATGATGAATTTCCAATATTAATTATTTATGGGGATGCTTCCTCGCTAACTCAGTAATATAATCTTTTGATAAACCCTTAAAATGTATACTGTGTTTTATAAGCACGTTTAATAAACAGTTTTTTTCTTAAATCTCCTTTTTACAGTCACCAAAGCAGAGACCAGCTACAAAGCAGAAGATACCTTTACGAAAACATTTCCATTTTAGAAAAATGCGGTCTGATGTACAAAAACTCTTATTGCGCGAGACCTGATTGCCACTTGATCGCTTTTTCCATTCGGCTGTCTGAGCCACGTAAGCTTGAATTGATTGGGCCCTTGTGTGAGCATCTATCTGTGGCGCTCGGTGCAATCATAGGGCTTCTTTGCTCTTACACCACACCACTAATCATGTGTATTATATCAATTCAGTGTAACTAACTAACAATTCTGATATTCAATAATCATTAAACAAAATGTAATAAATATAGTGTTAATCCATTTAAGGGTATACAAAATATATTTGAATGACTGTAGATAATTCGTAAAGGTTTGGCATTACCAGTTGTATGTGTTATGTGTGACGTACTACGTTAAATATTTCAAGACTATGTACTTTTTTAAAGTGGCAGATTTCACATGCCTGCTCATCCAACGGCGACAGGACAAGGCCGGTAAGTTCCGGTGGGCTCCCGTCGTCAAAATAGTGTACGTGTAAAGTAGGATCAGTCCATGTGGACGTCGAAATAATCAGACCTTGCAAATATGCTATTGAGATTACTTATGGAACACAGGTCGGCGTACGGTGCGCTGTAGATACATCTCCGCAGTTGACCGTACCTATTCCTTTTCCAGTCACCCAAAAACTGTCTGAATTGTCGTGAACGACGGCTGTCCCTGTAAATATAAAGGCGGGTAGGCAAAATTAGTGAACTTGTAAAAAGTAATCGGTATAAGATGCAAATCCTTTCTCATGGGAGTGGTGAGCCCCGGAGTGAACTGCTCTCAATGCAAATGAGGCCCGTTTGTAAGGAATTTATCTTCGGCCATTGCGAAAACACTGTGTTTTCGTTTTGTTTAGTATTTTTATTGGGTACAGATAGCTACCAGTGAGGCATAGGTAATAGATTGCAATAGCCCAATAATTATAAATGCAGATAGTTACTATGTGGCATTTTGTAAATTAACGGCTTTTAGATAAAGTGCACTCGATAGGTAATTATGTAGTTACTTATCGTTCGTAAGACGCTGACTACACATGCTTTATAGTTCAAGACACAATTGTAAATGCCCCATTGCCATAACCGATTGAATGATTTTAAACAAAATTCATTTTTTTTTGTTAACAGTTCATTGTCACTCTCTTACCTTGAGGTGTTCGAATAGCTACTAAATACTACGCACTCAATAAGATATATTACATAATTTTAAAGCGAGAAAATAAATTAGTTTCACATACCTGTTATTAGTTCCAGTTACCTTTAAACCATAATACGCGACCTCAAATGAAATAACTCAAAACGAATTAAACCAAATACTTGGACACACAGCCACAAATATTTCAATTAAGTTGTCAATTTGTTCCATAACTGCATTAGATAAAAGAGAACGGACCCGTCATTTGGAAACCAGAAATTAGGTCAATCGGTTTATAATAATAATGAGATTATTATTTCGAGCTACATTTTTTATTCTTAGAGTTGTTTTATGACGTTTACGGAAATAAATAAACCGGTGCGAGAAGTGGTTAATTTTTTGTCAGGTCGAAACGATATAATCCATATCTGTAATCCGATTATAGTTTCAATGCACCACATAGAACTATATAAATAATTAGTACATTACTATAGAGGACGGGAAACGAAGGGTTACAGGCCAAGTAGATATATCTGGCCGAAGGAACTGAGGCCAGATAGGGATACGCGGCCTGTAACCCTGTTTCTCGCCGAGATTTGTATAGTGCTTTTCTCAAACTGGCCATGAAATAAAACGAACTGATTTCGCCGAACCATACTATGTCATTTGTAAATATACCAATAGTAACAGTATCGTAAAACATTAAAAAAAACATTAGCACCTAAATTTTTTTAAATCTGTTTGAGGTATTCTTTTACCTGGTGGCATAGACACCATAGACATTAGTTTCAAGGTTATTTTTTTTTCTGTGGCTGAATGTCAAGACCTAGTGTCACAATTTGACGTTTCAAAACAAAAGACAGTCCTAGGTGTGAAATAAATACAAGAAATCTCTTTACAAATCATCTTAGCACATGACACCGGATACACAGTATTTCCGGGTTTAATTTAAAGTATAAGTAACATTAACATTCCATAGCAAGTTTGAGAAAAAAATATTTCCTTGCCACAATGCACACCGCTGACATTTTTTATGATAAATGACTTCACTAAAGAAGAAAATGAATGAATATTTAAACAATTATTTCTGTAAACTGTAACTTGTATTTACTATTTATTTCTTGAAACTATGTTATTATATGTTACAATTACTTACTTTTAAATGTTATGGCGCAAGCTGTAAATTTACACTGTCTGAATAAAGAATAAAAAATAAAGAAACTACAGAGGGCCTTCAGCACTGAAAAATAACTTACTAGATTAGTAATTTAAAACACTTCCTTCGGTCGTGTTTTAATTTATCGACACTCGTTTCGAACTTATTTTTTTCGCTCTTGTATCGTTATGTACTATTTCACATTCTCTTTTTTATACGGATAATTGACACTTTTCTGGCCATATTTTATTATTTTTTACTAGTGAAAAGTTTTGTCTTATGACTGGCCTTTAATATATGTATTATGAAATTAATTTATGCTTTGCCATCTAAATTACTACAAGC
Organism: Thaumatotibia leucotreta; assembly: GCA_025490895.1. Lineage (NCBI taxonomy): Eukaryota > Metazoa > Arthropoda > Insecta > Lepidoptera > Tortricidae > Thaumatotibia > Thaumatotibia leucotreta. Next base: position 101,271 of record JALPQI010000658.1, on the reverse strand, counting down.
CATTTTCGTTTTCTTAATCACTGTACCATTTGCAGCTGTAATTAATTCAAATTGCTTATTATTTTTAGGACAAGAGAAAGGTACGAGTAGGTATAGCGACTAACACGCCCCATTAGAAATTTATTTACATCCTTTATATAATTACGGTCTAGTTAACAATTATTTCCAGGGTCACGTCAAGTTTGGAACGAAATGTGGCAGGTACTACAATTAAAAATAAGTTTATCCATACATTTTATGTATGTACATACTTTTAGGTAAGTAGGTAATTTTTATGCCTATGGCAATGGTCTCACCGCGAGCTACTAAGATATGAACTAAGGGCTATAAACACGAACAAAGGATACGCGTGCTTTTTTTACACGGGGGTCCGTTAACATAGTGTTAACCGTTTATATGAATTGTGATTTGTAATAATTATGTAGGTTCTTATGTAACCTAAATAATATATAATAGTATCCAAATATTTTATAACGCTTTCAATTTTTAGATTAGGAAATGGTGAAGGCTGGCGGGATATTGATTTCGTACAAATTCATGTAGTTGTTACTTTTTGAAAACTACAGGGTTGGGCGGATTAAGTGTCCTAGTTAAAAAATGGTATAAAAGTTTAAAAACAAAACAATGTTACAAATCTTGGTGTTATTTAAATCAGAAATATTCTATATTTTACCGCAGCAATTGATAAATTTGATAAACTCCCCTTTAACATGTATTATTTTAAGTATTATGCCATATAAGGAATTTCATCCGGCACGCACTACCTTATCTGCCATGTGATGTCATATTAGGTTATCTAACCCTAGTATAAATAGAATCTTAGCCTTAACCCGTCTCAATAAAACTCTGCATTGATTTGTATATGGAAATGTTTATAGCATTTCAGTTATCTAAATATTTAACGTACTTTGCTTGGTAAACATCAGCCTCATAATTTTGGCTATAACTTGGTATTTCTTCTTATCACATTGTACCCTGATTGATTAACTTTTTGGAATAAATTTATAACTAAAATGCCTTCCTTTCTAGTTCTTAATAAAACACTATACCCATAATCAATCTGGCATTTACCAAACTCTTGCAATGAAAATGCATTTTCTTTGAAAAATGACCTTCATGCCGCCTATTCGACTTTTTGTATTTAACTCTTATATTTTTTAAAGAGAGAGGGCACATATATAATTTATATGTTTTGTAAGGGCCTCACATTTTGTGATTATTTTGCAGTGCGCAAAATAGTAACTCCTCTTCAATTTAATAATTTTATCGAAGATTAGGTATACATATAATAAGAGGCACAGTTTCGTAAAAATGCCTATGGATGCTTATTGGTACTTTGCTGACTCAAATCATTTAAAGCTTACCCAATTTCGGCTTGATTTTGGAAGCAGAGGACTCCTTGAAACGATTGATGGAAACATACGTTGATATTTACTTTTATGGTCAGTTGATAATCTTGCCCGATTTTTAATGCTCGCTGCACCATTATCCAACAACACCGCTTTTTACATTTGTTCTTAATAATATATACAACTAAATGTTATGAAAATGAGTTTCGGAATCCATGAAGCTGATTAAATCGACGATTTAAAATGACATACAGGGTATGAAAAGCAGTTATATTTCAATAGATAATAATAATAATAATAAATCATTTATTTCGAGTAAGTTACACTCATATCATGGTTAGTAAAAACTTAACTTGTAGTGATGTTAGTACTTATAGGTAATAATAATTTAGATTTTTTTTTTTTTCTGCATACGGTGCATGTAGCTGACTACAGCGAAACAAATACGGACAGTCCAGCCTGTCTCCTATCATCTTCATAATGGTGTTGGGGCTGGCGCGCACCCGGCGCACCAGGGATGCGGCCCTCTTGCGGATGGTTGCATAGAAGCAGTCGACCCTGGCTTCGGCGAACATCCCTGATGCGCTACAGAAACGCGGCAGCCCCATCATCACCCGGAACGCGTTATTAAACTGGACGCGGAGGGCTCCATAGGCCCGTTGCGTGTAGTCAAGCCACAGATTACACGAATACAGTGAGGTGCAGTAAGCTCTAAAAAGTGTAAGTTTTACCTCTCTGGTACAGCGTGAAAACTTACGTGCAATCATGTTAGCCCGGACCGATAGGGCCCTCCGCTCCCGCTCCATGTCCTTATCATCTTTGAGGTCCGCCGTGACTACGTGTCCTAAATACTTGAAGGTATCCACCCGTTCGAGAACAGACCCGTTAAGTTTAATGGGTGTCACTTCACTTGTTTTGCCTCGACCGACCTCAAAGACCATGTATTTACTCTTATTCACATTATATTTTAAACCATGTGAATTGGCGTATGTCTCACACACCTCGAGCAACTTACGAATACCACCCACAGAAGCACTTAGCAGAACCATATCATCTGCGTAACTAATATTATTAATACATATGTCGTCAATATGGCATCCGATATGCATTCTGCCAAGCGCATCCAAGAGCTCATTCATATAGAGGTTGAACAGAGTGGGTGAACTTAAGCCCCCCTGCCTCACCCCGCACTCCAACCTATATGGATCGGACAGTACATTTGCCCATCTAACGCTGTTGACTTGGTTTCCATACCAGTACTTGAAGATGCTCACCAGTCCAGATGGAAGTTTAATAGCATCAAGTTTCTTCCATAAAATATCGTACGAAACCAAGTCAAAAGCCCTAGACAGGTCTAGGAAACAAGCGTATATAGGCGAGTTTTTGCCTACATAGTACTTGACAGTGTGCTTAAGCGCCAATATAGCACTTTCCGTGGATAACCCAGGCCTAAAACCAAATTGGTTATGATTTATTTCCACGTACTCGTTTAAACGCGTGTTAAGCACACTATCAAATACTTTGGCAATCACAGTTGCGAGTGATATCGGCCTATAGTTATTTACATCGGACAGGTCACCGGTTTTGTTCTTAACTATAGGCACAACTATCGTTTTCATTAAGTCGCTCGGTATATAAGAATGCGTCACACATAAATTGAACAGCATTGCTAACACTCTTCTTAAATGAGGGCCTGCATGTTGAAGGTGCTCAGCGCTGAGGCAATCATGTCCCGGAGACTTGCCACGCGACACGGTCTTTACAGCCTTATCCACCTCACGGGCAGTAAACAACGGGCACGTGACGTCAGCCTCAGCGCTGCCCACCCTCGGCTCCTTCTGCCTCAAGGGAGTTCTTACAAAAAAGTGATCCTTAAAGATATTAGAGATGCACCTTGCATCGCTTTCACCGTTAACACTAACCGGCAAGCCAGACCGAAGCTTCATGTTATTCGTAGCCTTCCAAAATGTTTTAAAATCTTTATTTGAGTGATGAGATGCAATCACGTCCATTTTGATTTGATTCTGGTGATCCTGGCACCATTTTAATCTTGATTTGAAAATTTTCCGGCTCTCGATCATGTGATCAAAGTAAGGACCATTTCTAGGCTTTCCCTGCATATTCCACTCATGAAACCTCGCCCTAGCTAGCCTGTGAGCCTCACCTACATGTCTGTTCCACCCAATCAGCCTACTTTTATGTTTAGGTTTACAACCTACCCAGGTTGCGGAAGCGGCTTCCTTAAGGACAGACACTACGTTACAATATAATACATTTATAATTTCTTTATGACTAGGTATATTACAATAGGCATCAGCACATGTTGCGAATTCTGAAGGAAAATCAATAGTTTTTAAGTTATTATGACATTGCTCAGTGTAATCAGTAACCTGCTTGCCTGACCTACTGCCCCACAATACAGACTGATCAAAGAAACCGCCGACATGATTTAGTCTGCGCGTTAATATATTAATATCTATGTTGAGTACAATGGGGAAATGGTCAGACCACGTGACACTATAATCTACGTACACATTTCGAACAGATAGTAATGCAGACTGCGTTACCACAAAATGGTCTAACCAGCGCCTACACTTATGAGAGTCGCTAATATACGTGTAAGTGTCAGACGAAACACCTAGCATATCTATATCAACACAACACCAGTCCTGTTCACAACAATAGCTTAATAATTCGTTATAAAAAGGTTCGGTCGGATGAGCGTTAAAGTCCCCCATTAAATATACTGACTCTAAACTGTAATCACTAATGATAGCACTCACCGCGCTCAGACAATCCGTGAATTCGGGTAGGTTTACCGTACAATCCGTTGGCATGTACACATTAATCACTAAAAAAGGTCTATCACTTGTGACTACTTTAATGGCACACACACGAGGATTATCGCACTTTATTACAATGACTTCGGTAAACATCGCGCTCCTCCAGAGTATGCCTACACCGCCGTGTGGACGTCCGCGTACGATTCCCGCCGTGGTATCAATTGCGGAGGTCCCCGTAGAACAAAAGTTGTTATCTATTGTGTTTAGGTATGGGATCTCATCCGGATACACCCATGTCTCTTGTATACCAATAATATCCGATGTCTTACATAACTGCCTAATACTATCGACGGAGCGTTTCACGTTCTTACAGTTATAACTCGTTATAGTACACTTACTATGCTGTTTAAAAGTATTAGACATTATTTATGTAAACTGATTATGTGCCGATATCAGAGGTCCCTCCGATCGATTTTTATACTTGAAGTTGACAAATTTCCGGAATAGATAAACGAATGTTTTTCAATAGGACAGTTAATCAGCCCAACCCTGTACTTAGGTAAACTCCATTTCAAATACCATGGCCCGATGCCACATAAAACTTTGTAGTGACATCGGGCCATGGTATTTGAAATGGGGTATACCTACTTACCCAATTCATATTAGAATTAAATAGCTAAGCAAATAGCTAAATCAAACGAAACGAAGGCACGTTTAACTTATGTCTACCTATTTCATGCTAGATGTCAGACAGTAAATCGCGTTATAGCGGACATAAAGGCTATTGTCTGGCTGCAGTGTTGCCGCGCTATTGGCATAAATAATGCACGACTCTGGCAACACAGGTCGGCGGCACTATTCTAATCGCAAGGATCACGGTATATTCACATGTTATAAAAAAAATCACTCAAATTTTGGTTTTGTGAATAGTACCCCTATTTGCCAAATTATGGATTTTGCATTTATGAAAAATTTATTCAGGGTCTAGGTTAGGTTATTCAGAGAAAAGGTACCTATCGAGTAACCTAGTGATCTTTGGAGTACAGGTGGTGGGTTGTGTCTGGTACAGAAAATTAATTCTTAGTGTACCATTTGGTACATTTCATAGTCACATATTTTTTTAATATACCTATACAAGGTTGCTGGTGGTAGGGCCTCGTGCAGGGTCCGCCCGTATAGCTACCACCGTCTTACCCGTTAACCTGCCGCTAAATAGCTAGTACTGTGTTCCGGTTTGGGGGTAAGATAGCCGGTGTAATTACTGGCATAGAGGCAATCCATCTAAGTCCTCAGGGTAGGCAGTGCACAGGTGATTTTTGGTCACTATGTCCATGGGCCTCAGTTCCCGCTTTCCATCAGGTGGGCTGAGAGCTCAGTTCTCTACCTTCGTCACATAAAAAAAGAAAAAAAACAAGGTGATATTTTAATAGTTGTTCTCCGTTAAAGGGTATATTCAATATCGTTATCCCATTAGATAAAAGAGAAGACTTTTGAACGTGATATTATTTAAAATTTTGCCATTGATCAGGTCTTACAAATTAGCCGACGCTCCATAGAAGATCAAAAAACTTAAGGGAAAAATACTTTCACCTTTTTCCTAATCGAAACATGATACTTGAAGGGTCCACGGAAAGAACATGTCTAGTCAATTCAATTCTTAGAAGGTAAAACGACCTTACGTACAACAGAATAAGGTGCAACGTTGTCCTGATATTTATTAGGATTAAACATGTTTTTTTTCCGTGGAATTATAAGAAGGGTTCTTATAATTTATCCTTAATCTGAGAACAACAGTTAAAATTTCACTATGTATAATTATTTACTATAAAGTGAGCTATCGGGCGGCTTTCATTTTATATAGTTAATCAAATCAGTTTCCTTGACTGTACTCTTCGATTTAGGATTGGAAGCCATAATATTATTTTTCGCCACTACTCGCCAGTTCAATGAGAATACTCGGTCAGCTCGTTACGGTATCCATAAATTCGTCATTTACCGCTTTGTAGTTTAAGTAATCTGTTCAAATAACGTGTGGCTGTACTAAAAGATTCATGTATGAATTACAAAGGTCTTTATCCGTTCCTACAAGTCATTGCTTAAATCATGGAGTAAATAAGTACGTTTAGTCACTTTAATCACTGAAACTTAATCATCAATCTAGGATATGAACATTATGAGAAAAAAATCAAAAAATATGTTATTTAGGCAAAAACAATGATAATAAAAATGCCGAATTTGAAAACGTACTAAATATAAGGGTCTCGGTAAAGAGTAGGATTTTGGTGTAGAAACATTAGGTTCACAAGGCCAAACGTGCAAACGTGCCTAACTAAAGACCGAAGAACTGGCGACTTACTCGCATAGCGTATCAGCATTGCGATACAGCGAGCAAATGCCGCCAGCATCCTCAGTAGGTATGTACAATGCCATAAGGACCAATCTAAGATATGGGTTACGATAGTTAGATTTAATTTATGTATAAAAAACAATTGAAGTTTGAATGTTTGTTGGCATTAATTTCATTATACAAATTAGTATACGTATTACTACCATTTTGTGAGTAATAAAACAATCAGCCCCGTATGGCCTCCGAAGCACACCGAGCGATGTCATTTCCGAAAGCAGTCAACAGTATGAGAAGCTCGGCGGTGGGTAACTTAAATAGCAACAATCTCCATTTATATGACCGTCGTGAGCCCGGTTCCGGTGTTTTAGTCAAGTTATATCACTTCCAGAGCAGTAGACGTTACTTCAGTTCAATAGTAACTAATTACATTAAAACAGAGAAAGATATTATGTAGAGATATTATAATAGAAAAACTATTTTTTAGGTGTGTATTAGTACATTTCGATGCAAGCGCAAAATTTTTTTTTTCGACGAGGGTGAAAGTTACAGCCCGAGTGAAACAAAAGCGACAATCACCCGAGTTAGAAAGAAGTTTTTACACGTGTATCGAACGACTTTTTTCTTAACACGTGCCTTAAAAAAAGAAATTAACGCACGCGAAGCATGCGCAAAGTTTGCTTTTCCGCACTAGTTACGAAAACTATTTTTCTGGTCAACGGAGCCGGCAGGCGGCAACTTAGTTTAGCGCAGCGGCTGGCAATGTGCTGTTTGCCGGCCCGAGAGCAGAAAAGACATTTTTCTTAAAAATGGTCGATAAAACTTGACTTGTTCGGTAAATATGCGTAATTTATGGTCTGTCAAAAATTTTAAGTAAATTTTTGACAGACATTGCTGTCGCGTTTACGCAACGGAAAGATTTGCACACTAATCCTATTACTACTAATGCGGTCCAAAGTTTTAAAAAGTTGAGCCATTTTAAACGAAGGCAGTATGACGCAGGAAGGAAGTATGACGACATTTTAATAATCTCAAATATCTTGGAGTAACTTTGGACGGAAAATACATTATATATTGAGAGGCAAATTGTTTTACATTACATGAGAGTCAAAAATATGTAGGTACCTACGTACCTACTTGTTTTAAGTAAAAAACTGAAATCGTATAATTTCTTGCACCAATTTTGAGACAAAATTTATTCGTGAATCGGCTGGAAAGGCTTTTGCAGGCCTCACATTAAATTAAACGAACACACAGGGTCGTCCATTTAAATAAATATTCAGCCTACAAATAGGCCCTTCCCGTGCCTAGACACAGTAATATACTATTACATAACGCGCTATTTCATATTTCCTGAAAGCTTTACGATGCTAATAAATGAATCTACTTCTTATGATCTACCTAAATCTTCTTTATTTGCTACATGGCGCGATCGATGTAATAATATAACGATGTAAGTATCTAATTTACAAATGGGCCGAACAATAAAATAGGCGCGGAACAAAAACTTCGTAGGTATTCAATTTATTAGTGGTTATTCAATAAATGGGTCAACTACTTTTTCTCAAACATGCAATGAAATGTTGTAGTTACGTGCCTAAAAAGTGACCGGGAAGTACCTCGTTGCCGGCCTAGGCCGGCAAGTGCCTCTTTTTTAATTTTCATTTGACATAGGGTGGTGACCTGGCATCTTGGCTTTTAGCCAATAATTATCTGTAAGTAATATTAGTATAAAAAAAATGATTGGCAAATTTTTGCAGTTATAATTAGGTATTTAAATTATATAATTTAAAATAAATGTACAATAACTGCTCAAAATAATATTTAAAAAGCAGTATTATACGGCGCGATCCGTCGGCCCCGATCATCGCATGCGATTAATCGGACCCAACCGACCGCGTCGTCTAATACCGCTTTTTCAAAGTAAAAATTTGCAACTTTCAAACAGGTCAATCATAAAAAAAAATGAGGTGACGGTGTCGTATTTGACTTTAGTTGTGTTTCAAAGACTTAGTTATGTAGTTGACTTACAATTTCTTAGAAAGAAGATACATTTTTTTGTTTCATTTCATTGCATGTTTGAGAAAAGCATTATACATACCTCGGCCATGAAGTGACATGTTGCCGTCCGAATACTATCCGGCCTCGCTTCGCTCGGCCGTCTACATATATTCGGCCGGCAACCAGTCACTTCCCGGTCTCGGTAGTAATGTACTATTGTTTAGCAGAAACAATAATACATACAAAAGACGCATTTAATATTGAAAAGCTGTACGTTAATAAGTGGTAACCGTCGAAAATTTGTTTAGGTAACTTTGCTTGTTTTGCTTTTATAAAATAGAATGCCTTAAATGTTTTTGTTTTATTCGCTAGCCTTTCATAATTAAACCTATAGTAGTTAAAATATTCAAGACCCAAATTATAATTAAGCTGTAGGTCAGGAGTACGTACCTAATGAATAATGAAACACCAACAGGAGCATGTCGCCATGCGCAGTGTAAGGTTTAGTAGTCATTCAAATTATTTTTCATATTTTTCGAACCAACCGATCAGATGTTAGAGGAAGGGACACAATTTTTCTGAATTCTCTAACAACATCCCCGAAAATATTGCCTTAAAGAAAAAAAAATAGTAACCCTAATATTTTGTTGCAAATATGAACATCTATACCAAATTGCAATTTTCTAGTACTAACGGTCACTGAGTTATGCTGCGGACAGACAGACGGATACATGGATGAGGCGAAATTATAAGGGCTCCTAGTTTACTACGGAACCCTAAAAAAACCAGGAACATAAACAGCACTGCCAACTGGTAAACCTTACGTTAAATACTGTATCACCTATTTTCAATTCTCTTGTGAGGGTACTTTAAATAATATACAAGTACTCCACAATACGTAGGTATATATTTAATTCGACTATTATTTTCACATATAGTATTTTAGAAACCGTTTTATTTTGAAAGAGGCCGTAAAATAAATAAAGTTGCGACCTTAATTGCTTGAGATCACTTTTAAAGATAAAGTCCTCCACCAACTGGTGTTATGTAATACCAAGCTGTCACATTTTCCGTACGAGGCTAATGTTATCTGGGTGCTTAGACAAGTTGCCAACCGCTAGCGCTTCATCGTCAATCGTAAGCGAAAGGCAGCTAACTGTCTTTGTCGCACTAATATAATATGAAAGAGCGACAGAGAGGGAAAACTGCGATACGCTACTAAGCGCTAGCGATTGGCAACTTGGCTAAGCATCCTGATTTGGTATTTCTGAATTGAAAACGTTAGAAACACAAATAACGTGTCGCGGGGTACAATGGCCAGTGGGGCTCGCGGTGCCTCTGGCTGGGCTAGGTACTCTTTATTCAAAACGAAATCGACTAATCGAACGAAATTTAAAAATATATAATACGAGTATAAGGACAGTCCACTTTGAAAGAATCTTCGATAGAAGAACTACGAAAATCATGACAAGGTGAACTCCGCAATCAAAAAAGCTTAGGGATAAGCCCAAGAAAGGTTGGCTGGACTGCGTGGAGGAAGTAAAGTAAGTGTAATACTATACTAATATAATGTAATACATTGTCAAGGTCTTAGGAAGATAGGTGTATATCAACTGGAAGATAGCCATTGGTGGATTGGAGGAAGGAGTGGAAATCGAGATCGAAAGTATTTAAGAACCGCGTTTAACCGTCTTACAATAACATCATTCCTGATGCTGCAATATTTGCTTTAAGAAAGTTTTTTACGATACAATTTTTTTCATGGCAGTAATGCTGGTCTGTAAAGAGATATTCTTCATATTACTCGTATTCTGTATCAAACATTATTACTTGTACAATTATTATATAACGGATATTCGATTGTACTACAAAAATGTCTTCTTTGTAGCATACATACATATATTTCTATTGTGTGGGATGTGGGTGTCATATGTCACCTGATCCTGCCTGTCTGTGTAAACAATATGGGTGTCATATATTGTCTTGAAAAATAAATTACTTTGATACCTTTCCAGTTTTATTTTTATCTAACATTTGAACAACTATTTTTTGTATGCCAGTATTATACATTTGAGAAAACATTTGAACGATACAGAAAATAGAATTGGAGATTTCAGGGTTTTTTTGGTGTTACAGTAATACTTGTAAAAAGAAAAGCTATTTATCTGACTGACAGGTTTACCCGAAATCTGAAAAAAATATGTTATAGCAGAAGTCAGACATTTAGGTGTCTAGTTACAATGAAAAGCTTATAATAATTTCCATGTGGATACCTGCATTTTTTCATTAATAATAACCAGAGGAAGCATTTTAAGGAGTAGCAACAGCGCCAAATACATACCTGCAACAAAAGGAAATAACTAATTAATATACATATACAGGGTGTATTTGTCAAGTGTTGTCAGACGATAATTCCGTAAATATAACAGATATCAAGAAAACTTCCAATTGATATCGAAATCTTGTTACGCAATGAATAAAATTACATTCAAAATGACTTATATTCCATAGAAGGTATCATAAACCATTACGGTTTACCACAGAAATATTGAAGAATAATTTCATCATTTTGCTATGATTAATCACAGTCAAAGATTACTAAAGCGAACCAGTGGATACCGTTTCTATATTATGTTCGGTTTAAATAGGTACTTTGACACCTTTTCACCGCACAAGAAGGTATACTTATTATGTATTACATTCCGCCAATTTCAACCAATGTACAAATTACAAAACGTCAATGACACCCGTAGAATAGACAGCTATCAACTAACACGTTCGGCGCCGGTGACACAGATGTGTGATTAAAAAATCCTTACTCCTATGCTACTGACACACGGACGTGATCAAAATAACCTTATTCCTACGCCACTACCATAACTGAAATTCTTACTCCTATGCCTATGACATAGAAACACGAACATTTATAACACAATGTTGTGTCGCCGGCATAGGAGGACAATCTTTCTGGTCACACATGCGTGTCACTGGCATAGGAGTTCTACAAGATAATTTCGATCGGTAACGGTATAGCATTAGCAATTAGTGAAACAGTACTGGGGCGAACGTGCTATGCGCCGCACAGCTTGGCACATGGCACAATTGAACAAGTGTTTTAGGGAGCATTTTTGAACTGGTGTTAGATGTCCATGTTACGAGTATATATGTATATACTCATATATATGGTCGCAGCTAAATATCATCGCGAACGATGTGTAAATGTATGTCGTGAAATATAAATTAGTAACTTTCTACCTACATTACAGTAACAATAAACGTTCAATTTATATTTCTCGAACCTTATCAATGACTCGCATGAAATTTTTCGTATGTGCGATTATTTTTTACGACACAATCAAGATTATTAAAAACCGGCCAAACACGATCCGGTCTTCTGCACGTAGGGTTCCGTACCATTATCAATATATCATAAAAAGGCAAAAAAACAAGCAAAAAATCACGTTTGCTGTATGGGAGCCCCCTTAAATATCTATAAGTATTATCCTACTTTTTAGTACCTATTTTTGTTATAGTGGCAACAAAAATATAGTATGTGTGAAAATGTCATTACGGTTCACAAGATACAGCCTGGTGACAGACAAACAGCGGAGCCTTAGTAATAGAGTCCAAGTTTTACCCCTTGGGTATAGAACCATAACATCGGGTTATACATATACTCATTGAAACTTAGAAAACCCTGGAGTGTGTAAAAGCCTTAAGCATATCAAAACAACCCTTTCACTTTATTAAATGTATAGTTCCATCTCAACCAATAATAAAACGATCTGTATTTCCTGGTAAGAAAATATTTGCAGTTTTTCCGAATCCAAAACAAAGCTGTACAAAAGAATTAACATACAAATAGTTGGTTCCGCGCTCCTTTTGTACGATGTAAGGCTGTGGCGGCTTTTAGCCCGATTACTGACCGAGGAGCTACGAATTTTATGGACAAGCAAATATATTTATTAATATCCCACAAATTATTCCTAGTTTAGACTATTTAGACTAGCAGGTTATAAATAAATCACACGAAGATTTGTTTATTTATATTTTTTGGGCTTGCTGTTTTGTGATGGCCGTGTGTTAACACTCGTTTTAGTACCTAGTTCACTTTCCCGAATAAAACATATCTGTCAGATAAGTGTTAGTATAGCTGTCGTTTTCTTTTGTGTGCCTAGGTATGGAAAGGATAATGATAATTTTATCTGACGGATATAATCGTATTTAACTGGGGATTTTGAAACAGCCCTTTTATCTTCTTTATTTCGATCGCTAGGCGACGGCGATAACTACCTGTAACAGTATTGATGCGAGCGCTCTTTTAAGTAGTATTATAATGATCCATGAACACTGGTATTGTTTAATAAGTGGTATTTAATAATTTAGGTGGTTGCCAATTCCATTACTTTTTATGATGTCAACATAATTCAAATTCAGTAGTTGTACGTTATTATAAATATCGTAATAATTATATGTATAGTTACTTTTGAGCTCTGAGGAAGTTGTACACACCCCTTATAATAATCATAAAAATAATATTTTATCTACAATTGGGTCCTAGCAAAAAATCTCAAAACTTATCCAAAAATTGCAAAAGTTTCTGCGATAAACTTTGTGAGCTCTAAAAAATTGGGAAAACCTTGTTTTATCTTACAAAACTCTAGTTAAAAAGTTGTACTGAAGAAGACCGTTTATAAAGTTTAATTTGCGTATTAATCACGTGGCGAGGGACTAGCCCGATAGCTAACACAGCTTCATTTTTTTCCTAGGCAAAGTTATTATTTTTACAAACTAACAAGTTTACAGATTTCATGTCGCCCTATACATCATGTTGAATGTAATTAAATTCAATAACAAAAAATAGTAACATTACTATAGATAGAAAAACGAAAGGGTTTACAGGCCCAAGTAGATATATTCTGGGCCCGAAGGAAACTGAGGGCCAGAATAGGGAATACGCGGCCCTGTAAACCCCTGTTTTCTCGCCCGAGATTTTGTATAGTGCTTTTTTCTCAAAACTTGCCATGAAAATAAAGCGAAACTGATTTTCGCCGAACCGTACTATTTGATTTGTAAAATAAAACCAATATTAATATAATAGTTAACAGTATCGTAACAACATTAAAAAAAAAAAAACATTTCGCGCCAAAATTTTTTTTTTTTATCTGTTTTGAGATATTTCTTTTTACCTGGTGGTATAGGACATTAGTTTCTAAGGTTTTTTTTTTTTTCTGTGGCTGAAATGCCAAGGACATAGTGTCCCCAATTTGGACGTTTTCAAAAACAAAAGGACAGTTTTGTTTTTGCAGTCCTAGGTGTGAAAATAAATACATGAAATCTCTTTACATATCAATCTTAGCATATGCCCACCGGATTACATAGTATTTTCTGGGTTTTAATTTTAAAGTAAGTAAACATCAACATTTCCGTAGCAAGTTTTGAGAAAAAAATATTTTTAAATCCTTCTAGCTATACCTATGCAGTTGGGGTGTCCCCATATTTTTACGAGTTTTTAGAAATTAATAACGCATTACACCGTAACTCGGTTTTCTTGTACCTCAAAAACACTCTAAAAAATAAGTTTCAGTTTCATTCCTGTAACTGCAAACCCGTGCCGACTTTTCATGCCGTTTTTTCCTTTACAATGTATGAAAATGGACGATTTTATTCATTTTTTTTTTTCTATGGCATGGCATTAAACTTATAGTATTTGCCCTTATTAACATTTTTTGATGAGAACAGAAAAAAAAAAATATTATCATCAACTTACTGTGTAATGTTAATTTTCAGTTTGAAAAGTCAGCACGGGCGGGGTCCCCTGTTTACGGTAATGGTTTAGGTATGAGCTGATTTTTTTTCTTCCAGGAGTGTTTTTGGGGTTTAAAGGGAAACCATCACCATCATCATGATGATGATGATGAATGGAAACACCCCTAAATATGTAGTGTGACTTCAAAACTGACGTTATCGGCATGGAAAATCCTCCTAGATTAATGCCTTCCAAAAGGTTACTTAGTTTTTTATTTCAATTAGCATGGAAGTTTTAAATTTAAACAAAACATTTTTTTCTATTAACTTTTAATCGTTTTGAAAAATACGCGTTTCCCTTTTTCTCTTTTCCAACTTTTTGACAAAACCTACCTACTCATACAATATGTATACAGGGTGGAAACGGAAACGACGACGATCCCTTTCCCGCTACCGACCGAGGTCTACCAACCATTACGATGAAACTTTCAGTAGGTAATAATACCAGCATTTAACCAACATTAAAAATATCTTCAAAAAAAATGTTTAACCCCCTCCTACAAAAGCGAGTGATTAGTTAAGAGTTTCATCATCATCAGCCTATATCAGTCCCACTGCTGGCCGCAGGCCCCCTCCTATTAAACTAATACGTATAGACCGCATTAAGAGGTAAAATGCTGCACACTATGATGGACGCTGCTGCCCAAACATCACTTAAATCAAAGGACTGTTTAATGAACACTTCAATCCCTCAGTCGACTCTTACGACACCCGTGGGAAGAATCGCGGTGGTGACAAATGTATTTCTTGCTTGCCGTCACCACCACACGGCTGGTTAAGAGTTCAATAGTATGTAAAACTCTTTTTTTTGTCGATGTTGATTCCCATACTGAAAGTTTCATCGTAATGTTTCGTCGTTTCCGTTTCCACCCTGTAATATCATGTGTATACTCGTATAAAAAAAAAGGAAATTTTTAATGATAAAAAAAGGCTTAACCGTTTTGGTTTCGCTATGGACCAGTCCCGACCACGCATATAGCCAGTTTTTTTATTAGATTCTTAAAGCTTAAAAAGCTGTCCTGATTTTTAAAAATTCATCTCGGGTCCCCATTGAGTCCGGAACTTTAATTTTCTGCGCTTAGTGATGAAAGTGTATTATCGAAGGCGGACTTATTTTTTAATTAACTTTTTAGTCGAGAATGGCTTTTTGATGGAGTGCTTTTGCAAAACTAAAATTAATTTCCTTCGTTTTATAAGTAGAAAGGTGATTCAACCCGACAAAAATGTTTATCACACGCGAAATCTGGAATGAATTCCACAATCGTTTTTTTCGACAGCAAACAGTGCGCCACCATGAGCTGTCCGCCATGAGTTTTCACGAGGAATTTTACTTTTCTATCCATCCCGCTCATACTGTGTTGCGAAGTAGCGTAAGTGCGAGTGGAGAGGGGACAGAAAAGTAAGTTTCGCGTTTTAAACTCATGGGCTGTGGACAAACGATAGCCGAAACGATGAGTAGGCAAGTAAGGTTTTATGCGATTACGTAATAGTACATTGTGCATCAAGGGGAGGCAAGTACGGAAATTACTAACGAGAGTGTTTAGGACTGACGCCGTAGGCGGAGGGGCTTTTTAATGACTCGAGTTTAGTATTTCCGCTTTACTGACCGTGATGCATAACAATGTTTATTCATCACACTTGCCCTCAAAAAAAATAAGTATTAAGGACAAAAATATCAAAAATATTTATTAAATGACTTACTGACATTTTCTATTACTCCCCTAGGGGAATTTTCACTTTTTCTATTACTCCCCGCTACGCATGCAAAGCAAATGGCGCGCTTAGACAGCAAAGTGTGATGAAAAAGCAGTCTATCACGCTCAGTCCCTGGTTTTGCATTGCGTTGCGTGATAGGACTGATAGACCCACTTTTACGTATCAAGAAAAACGTTTTTCTTGCCAGCTCGAGGTAAGGCCAACACATGCTTAATGGTCTGTAAACTTCTTTTCAATGAGGGTGGATGATGCTGGATAAAATGGTTTAAAAAAAACTATGAATTTGCAAAAAACTTTACGGTTTCACAGTCCACCTTTTTAAGGTCTCGGGCCCTTCTCCGTTTCTCAGCTAGGATTATCATAAAGTGACCTTTTATTCTATGAGGACTATTTTTGATTGCCAAGATCTACAAAGATTCCTTTATCCAACAATAGGTTACCATCATTCTTTAAACCAGAGGAGCATGCGAAAAGGTTTTCCTAACGTAGTGGTTTTTGGAAATAGTGCCATAGTAAATGTAATAGTCCACGCCCAATACCAACAAGCCCTAGACGAATCAAGGGGTCACGGTAAACGCCCCCCCTAAAAACATTAATATTCAAATATTTTCACATTTTCTAAATCAGCACGAATAAAAAAGCACTTGGGATTCTTTAGTGTTTAAATTTCCCTTTCTTGGTTAACTTGTCCTACTTCAATGGTGTTTAGGTTTTGGTAGACAGCGTGATTGGTAAAATTCGTGTACGGAGTTTTTTTTAGAGTTTATTTGAGAATTAGTAGAGTACATAAAAAATGGTTAAAAATTGCAAACATTGTTTTTGTATAAATGTTTTTTCTTTTTCATTTTCCCATTCATAATTTTTAAGACGGAATTTTTTTTGTATTTTATGTATCATTTTTTACTGGATTAATCGTAACGTAATATTTTGTGTGGACAACCTCCGTAGCCTAGTAGTGGACCCCTGCCTACGAAAGTTGGAGGTTTCCGGGTTTCAAAATCCCGGTAATGCCTTCACCCGGTGAAGGCATTTGTTTTGTGTATTTTACTTATCACAAAATATTTTGTTTTCTTTGGGTCGTGGCCTGTTTTACATATTTATCTATCTATCTACTATAGTGGTCCGCTTGGTGGGCCATATCACAAGCCTTGATTGAGCTTACCGTAGGGACTAGGTCGATTTTGTGTAAAAATATCCCAAGATATTTTATTTATTCATTTTATTGGTCCATAGTAGGAAAGCAAAAACCCAGCAGAGTGGGCCCGCGGCGGAAATTAATCTAGGTCGAAAGAAGAAGTAATATTTGTCCATAGTTTAAATACATCTACTCTTCTCGAGCCCTATGATGGTCGAACTTTAAACCGTAACATACCTATATCGTGGAAAAAGACGGGCTGTCCACAATCTACTTAATGACGAAAAAAACAAAAAATGACGCATGACACGACAAAAAAACTCTAAACTCCACCATGATGGGGCACAGGCCCTGCTACTACGAAACACCGAAGTTTCGCAAATTTTCGGGGATTTTTTTCTCTGTCACTCTAATAACGACTTCGTTGGAGTGACAGAGGACAAAATCCCCGAAAATTTGCGAACTTCGGTATTTCGTGGTAGCAGGGCCTGGTTGGGTAGTTAGTAAACTAAGTATGAAATACTTGCATATTAATAGACCGCCAGAAAACAGAGAGAGGTCAGCTTTTTTGTTTACCTGTAAACGATTTTTAGGTCAGCCGGCCCAGCCCAAACAAAGGGCGGGATACCTAAATACGCCTTTTGGATAACTGAATCCCAAACAATAAAAATATTCCAGTTTACTGTTTTATCACAGGGGGCAGTGGTTTTTTGATAAAAAAAGGGAATACCTAGAGTAGGTATACATTTTTTATACGAAATCCGACTGCTTAATAAAGTGAATTATTGGAAAAAGTGATTGCGGGTACAAAAGGTACATCAATTTCTTGGATCCGGTAGTCACTTTTTTTTTGTCCGCTTTGGATAACTGAATCCCAAACAATAAAATATCCAGTTACTGTTTATCACAGGGGCAGTGTTTTGATAAAAAAGGAATACCTAGAGTAGGTATACATTTTTATACGAATCCGACTGCTTAATAAAGTGAATTATTGGAAAAGTGATGCGGGTACAAAGGTACATCAATTCTTGGATCCGGTAGTCACTTTTTTTGTCAGTTGCGAATATTTAAAATAATTATCATTTAATTTGTATCTTTGACTCCATTCCAAACCATAGAGTACCAAAATACCGGGTCACTTCAAAACGTAATATGTATATAATTAAAAAAAGAACCTATTGATTCATTTGAACAGATTTACAGTCATGGTTGACACAAAATACTTAAACGACTATTCCATACATTTTTATTATCCTATGTGTAGTGTAATAACACTAATAACTTCAATGGAACAACATTTTTCTTCGTTCAAAGTGAAAGTTGACCTAGTCAGTAGACAGATAATGTATGGAACTGACAGCTGTCATAGGGATCAAGGTTCGTCGATCTGATTATAACATAATATTATTATATGTAGTACAGTATATTGTGGGGGGTTACCATGGCGTAGTAATGCGATTCAGTTTAAGTTCAGGAAAAGGGACAGAGATATAAGACTTGTATAGCCTTGTTCCTTTCTCTCGACCTATACTGAATCACAGGTCTATATTCTGTATCACGTTTACAACTCACCCTGTTTAATGGAAATTCGATATTGTTCTTTCACTCTTTTATAAATATTTCTTCCAAATACTTCTTATAATAACATACTCTTTAAATCAACTCCCGATTGAAATGGTATCTTATAAGTACTTGCTTCGAGATCTTAGATAATTGTTTTCAACATAAAACCATTTGGCTTACCGTCTTTCTTTAGTACAGTTGAATGAGTTTGTAAGATTAAAATGGGCTAAATTGTTTCGAGGAATCGTCGTGCAGCCGGGGGCACACGAAACAATTTCAATGCGAGATTGTTGTATTCAAATTGGGTTCCTGTTTATAAAATTGAAAGAACAGGTAAATTGAATATTTGATTGCACATTTTAGTCGACTTTATGGACCACTGTTATTGATTTATCTATGAATATCGTACAATAAATTATATTTATATTTTCTGGGGGCACAGCATTGGCCCTGCCAAGTCGAGCAATAGCGGCCTTTTTGTTTATTTATATCAACAATCACAAAATAACTTAATATAAGTACATTCCTCCTCTATTTTGAGTCAAATAATAAGTTATTGCACATTTAACATAAAATAAACATTACAGCAAGTTGAATGTTTACCTAACCTCATATGAAATCGGCGTTTGCTCTAATATGTAAATTGCAATTTTTATAAATGTACCGTAAATAAGTAAATAAAAGGAAAGTGGAGTACGCTTATTTCCAAATACCGACGAATTCCATGCGTAGGTACCTACCTACCTTTACTTAAACTATATACCCTATTACATTATTTCTTATTAAATATACTATCACATTAGGAAACTTTTTCCCCCTTATTCATAAATGTCTCCTATCTTAGTAAGCCGACGAGTATTGTTTGTCCCTTTTGTTTTTATGTCTATACTTACGACCGAAAGAGTAGCGGCTTGTTAAATTGAGAGACCGTTATGAATAGGAGGGCTAATGTTAATTATGATAAAGTACACATCGTTAATGTTTTTAGAAACAGTCTTGGTGGATAGCAATATTAATGGTAAAATGTTTGAAATAACATTATGTAATTGAATATAGGTATAAAATTAAATTTATCGATTGGCATGATAAACTGCTTGCTCAAAGACGAAGTATTCAGTTTGTAAAAAATAAAAATCCTTTTTAATGTTATTGACTTTTTACAAGCATTAAACCAACGTAAATGTAGGTACATATCTACGTATAACGATTCACTAAAGCAACATATTAGGCTTCGTAGTCGAATAAACGGAATTTCTCGGAATTTTCCTAATTTCCTTTTAATTCGTAAAAGGAAATTAGGAGATATAGCAACCGCACGTCCATACGAGAAGAGTATAATTAGAGCGTTTTCCGTAGCCACCGTATATTCGGGTAGATGACTCACACAGTTAATAGGGCTCAAGGGTAACAGAAGCAAAATATAACACAGAGGCGCTTCGTCTGAGTAACTTGTCCTATACAATTTGTTCATAATGAGGACACATCGGACAAATTAAACATGGTAATATATTTAGCCCTGAAATTAAAGCAATGAAAAACAGATGATGAATGACGAGAATGTAATAGCTGGATAAAGTGTCTATTTCGTTACTTAATTAGAAACAATCACGCTGAATTAACAGCTACCAGTACCAAAATTAACAAATTTGAATAAAAGAGAATTATATTAAATGCCAAAGAACCAAGAAGAGAAGAATAGGTACCAAAGAAAAAATACCTAGTTCACTAACATCGATGTCCGTCACCTATGATATTGCGCTTTGGTGAATTAGGTATACTCGTATTTTCTTTGGTAGGTATATGATATCTAATATTTAAAAATTCTTTTTATTCGAATGTGTTGATTCTGGTAGTCTTTTTACTTCGGTATATAACATCAAATGTTTATGATTAATAGTGCATAGTAGTATGACTAGTAGTACCTAGTAAAAAATACAAATCATAATTTCTCAAAAAATCATTTGCATTTGTTCTACAAAACTTGTGAATAAATAATATAATTGTATAAAATACTAAAAATACGCTTTTTTTATATTCCTGACAGCAAACCCTTTTATTTAATACCCATATCATGATTTCAAACACCCAGTCCGCCATTGAATTTGTAATGACGTTTCTTAGCTAGTCATGAATTGTCATCAGAACTCAGAGCGTGGGCAAAAATCCTAATCGAAGACCGGAAAGTCGGCCAAATTAAGATTCCAAGATTTTCTTACATACAAGTAGATTGATAAAGGAGGTATTCATGTTCCAAATAGGCGCTGTTGGTACTGTAGTGACAGTGACAAATATGAAATTAGTTTCATTTATGGAACTCATTTCATAAGTGAAACTAATTTCCAAGAACGATGCTGTTTTTACCATCCATTACAACTCATCTGACTTTTAGCAGAAATTACCCGAGAAACTAGAAACAATAGACGTTCTAGCGAAGTGCTCTACGTGGTTTGTTTCTTTGGAACAAAATACTCTCTGTTCCATACTGCACTTTGTTACGAGTAGAAACAATGGCGACCTATGTACACGACCTATGAAAGGTATTGAAGAAAAAAAGATTTTGAATTTGACGACGATGAATTACTATTTTCAATTAATTTACTATTTTATCGAAAAAGGCAGTTCACGATCAGTTAGGATTAATTTATTAAGAAATAATAACAACCTTACCAATGCAACTAACAGTTCGTTGCATGTAAAATATAGAGCGTAGCTAGTACTTTTATTCGAAAATTAAATCTTATATTGTAAAACTTCTTATTTGATTTTCGTGTCATCTCCTTTTTCTGGTTGCGTAATACATTATAGGTCTATAATTTATTTGTACACCACTACAACGCCTATTCTATATTGCATAGGTATACATACTTGTTTGTAAAATGAAGTTTTGATTGCGAAAGATGCATTTCATTGAAAATTTATTGTTAACGATAATTACATAGTTTAAGTACATAATATTCTATAATATGTACCTAGATGATAGTAAAACAATTGCACAAATGGTTATTACGTATAGATCGATGTTTTTATTCTATTAAAGATTATCTACACCATGAAATTAAGACATTGTAAAAATTTTAAAATGTAAAAATAATATTGTGCCGAAGTATTTGTTGTATTTAGTATGTTATTTTTTAAATAATTAATGATATTTATTATTTTATTACCAATTTAATTTTAAGACCGAACTTTGCACGCCTGAAAAAGCAGATTATGTGGAAAATGCAGCTTTTAACACCAACTTACCTGTTTATAAATGACTAACCCATGTTCAGCAATAAATAATTTCATTTCATTTCATTCAATGGAAACACCAATATGTGATATTAAAACCAAAATCAATCAATGTTAGAATAAATTCATTATTCTCATAGTTGCCTATAGCGTTGTATAAAACGAGTTCATTATAACAGAAAACGGTCAAATCATTTATTAACAAAAATATAGTAACATAAAGGGTAATTTAAAAAAAAAAAAAAAAAAATAGTTATCACGCAAGCACTGATGGAGATATTGGGTCAGGTACACTGAAAAAAATGCTAAGTTGGTTTTATCAGATCTTGCGTAATTCTAACCGGAAATAAAGGTTGACTGGGTCCTATCACAATATTTTTTTTGATTTTACCAAACTTTTTATGTTGGCATTTTACTAAATTAATTTGGTTGATTACACCAGTTTTTTGTTGATTTCACCAGTTGTTTGGTATAATGTACAATGTTCTTTGTTGATTTAACCAGAACTCTGGTATTGACTTCAACCTTTTTAGTTTTGTAAATTTGATAGCAAGGATTTGTTACATATATCAAAGTTTCCTCGTAATATAGCCAACCTAAGTCACTTTGGTAAATATTTTTTTCAGTGTAGGGGAAAGATTGGGTAGGGCTGCGCCGTCGCTTAGGCCAAAGAAGTTTTTGATGGAGTTAAATTTGTGGCGCGTACCCCGAATACACATGCTTGTAGCACGGAGTATGGAAATTATATCGATCTAAGCCAGCCCATTACTACGCTGACGGATCTGTCCCAACGATCAGCGATTGCTTCGCCGAGATGATTCACGAAAGCGGACATCTGAGGTGCGAATATCCCATCCACGGATGTTACAAGGGGAGTAAATGTCGCATGCCGTTTTTCACAAGAGTTCAAATATTTTCGTTTCTTTTCCTCTTCGGCGGATTTAAGTACGGCTGCTACCGGACGTGAGATGTAAGAGGGAGCGTCAGTGTCTACGACACGGATATCAAATAACGCCTCCCTCTGTGCATCCCAAACGCCACGGCGGCAAAGGTCTCCCCGAAGTCCGCAGTCACCTTCCATGATAAGGGGTTCTTTGACTACATTCCCCCAGGCGTGCTGACATAGCTCACAAAATAAGTCCCGGATTTCGTTGTGACGGCGTGTAATTAATCCGCCAGTTTTACAGCAGAGAGCGTGGTCCACGTCAAAAACATCATTGCCGCAGCCGTCACATGATTTAGGCATGGAGATAGGTGTTCTGTGGTATCTTAGTGCCAATGCATCTCTGAATTCCATTGGGAATAGTTCATTACAATTGAGTAGCGAACTCTGTCATTATAATTCTGGGTACGTAATCTTAATTCAAACATTACTATCGACGAGTATTCATTAATTATTACCGATACTTATAGCGATATAATCCGTTACAATATAATATCCACATTTATATCATGAGCAAGTATCACGGTAACCGAAGAAAAAATTAAATTGTTTGAGGATAAACTTCACACAAACAAACACAAAATGAAAACAATTAAATGCTTCGTCAAATGGGAAAGTTCGCACGAATTCATTAGTGGTGCACAATTTATGTTTCCAAAACATTCACTTCATGAACGCTAATTGCATGCGCGATATACGAGATGGGTGCAACGTGCTGATACATGCTTTTAATACAGACATAATTGGACGTAAAAGGGTCATTTGCAGAAAAAGTGTACCTTTTAATGTCACGAAAATAAGTATGTAAATTGAGATTTCTCAGTTTCGTTACTCCTATACTAAAGGTATGAAAAATTCTGTAACAAATTTGAGATTTTTTTTATCAGTTTCGTTACATTTCGTTTCATACATTTAGTATGGGAGTAACTAAACTGAGTAATCTCAATTTACATACTTATTTTCGTGACATTAGGGACATTTTTTTTGTTTCATAACTGAAAAGTACGCACGATGCCGATTAAAATGATGTATTACAGTCCATGATCGCCAAAAAAATTAAAAGGTACACTTTTTCTGCAATTGACCCAATAACATACATTATTGATAACATACCTACCCACCTGGGTGACCGAGCTTCACTCAACTCAAAACTACTCGTTTTCCAAGAGAAAAGACCAATTATAAGTATTGGATGTTACCGATACTTAAACCAAAGAAATAATACCGAGCTTACCAACGTCGCGCGTCGGATGCGGGAAGTGGGGAACATAAACTGCATTTTTTTTTATATGACGTCCAGTATTTATAATTGATGTACATAGTAGTTTACTACTTGAAAACAAATCAAAGTAATTAGTATTAGTAATTAATTTCATTTGTTCCAGAAAAAAGGAGAAAAACCCAAAGTAGATCAAATTGTACCCAAAGCTATTTCTTACAGATAAATAAATTTACATATCTAAATAGAGAGATACACATAATAAAAAAGTATAAGATAAACCTAAGTACACAAACACAACCTATCTACTGATACAGGGAGAAACCAAACTCGTGATCAGTCAAGTTTTTATATGTATATAAATATCAAACACTAAATTCATCACAGTTGTAGTTACTCGCAGCAACAAATTCATTTGTTGTTTTAAATATCTCAAAGACCCATTTTAACTACCCAAATTTACCCTATAAAGTAAACTAAACCCCAAAAACATATAAAGAAATAGATTTGTCTGACTCAACAGTTAGTTGAAATTTAAAAACCATTTTTTTTGTGGTTTTGTAATAGAAATGCATTAAGGGATGTACTTACTTAATAAAAATGAAATTATGTTTTGATGCTTGAGAGGAAATCTGAATATTAAATTCCTAAAAAAATATTTTTATAAGTAACATAAAATTATTGAAATCCAGCAGGTCAGTTGCATGCATGGACAGCGTGCGATTATTTTCATCAATTTGGAACCATAGGTACAATTGATTCGCGATAGGTATTCAATTAATATCGAGGTCTTTTGCTGTTTCATTTAATCATCCTTTAATATCAATTTGGGGAAATAAAGATGATGTGACTGATTAAATTATTATGTTTTAAGACCTAGGAATACCGACAAATCGACGTATGTAGTTGCAATTCTATTTGCAACTACCCCAGACCAAATACTGTAGATAGGATATTTTACTGCAGAATGTGTTACGTATGCAGTACCACCAACTTCAACATTAGGACTCACTCTACAATATTTAGGATACTTTAACCCTCACGTGACTTAGTCTTGAGAAGAATTCTGGCGATCCTCCTTATGTCGTATTCCTCACTGCTGAGGGTCGTGACCTCCACGAATTAATCTTTGGACGATTGCTTTCCATTTGTTACGGTCTTCGGCAATGTGTAACGCATCATGGACTTTTGTTTTGGTGATGTCGCGGATTTGGTCTTTCCAGCACATAGGGCTTCTTCCTCTCGGTCTCTTTCCTTGAACTTTCCCTGTTACCAGGAGTGCTTCCAATGTGTCCGTTTTCTTTCTGGCTATGTAACCGAAAAATTTGAAAACCCTGCGAAGAGAAATTGTTGACAGCCTGACGGTGACCCCCACTTCTTGGAGGATTGACACATTTGTTCGGCGGGCTGTCCAAGGTACTCTTAACATTCTCCTCCAGCACCACATCTCAAATGCGTCAATCCGAGATCTGTCTGTCTTCTTGAGGGTCGGGTTGAGGGGAGAGGAGGAAGACCTAGGAATACCGACAAATCGACGTATGTAGTTGCAATTCTATTTGCAACTACCCCAGACCAAATACTGTAGATAAGATATTTTACTGCAGATGTGTTATGCAGTACCACCTACTTCAACATTAGGACTCACTCTACAATATTTAGGATACTTTAACCCTCACGTGACGTCTTGAGAAGAATTCTGGCGATAAACACGACAAAATACTAAAACAAACCAACCTACATACTGAACCGACATAGGTTCTAATAACAAAATAAAAATATCTCGTCTGTGATTCCTACAAAATAAGTAATTTACACCTTTAGTTAATTAAATATTATCTACCGTGAAATCGTAGGTACCTAAATGAAACAGAATAGCAAACGAAAATAACGACTGCCCGACCCGTAATGGATTGTAACCATGCGAGCACATTGTAATGCTGGCAATAACAATATTTCGCGGGCGTATGATGAAGAGGGTTCAGCAATTAGGACCGCTAGCGGACTATTACGGAAGATATTCATGTAAATATTTACATCCTGGCACTAGCACTTGTAATTAGATCGTCTCTTAGGTATAAACAACAACAGCATCTTATCGCATGCTATGTTAATTAGTCGTTGAAAGTTCCCTCGTGATAAGTATGTTTGAACCATGCAGTTATAAGACCACACATTGTCTACCATTCTTGGTTCTATATTAGTTTTGTTTACTTTTTGTATTTTGGTGAACTATAATGAACAAAAATATCAACCTAAATTAAAAAAAAATGTGATAAAAAATATAAAATTTTATGACGTTACTTATATAATTATGTATTGTGACTGTATGTTATACAGGGTGGCCCATTCAAATAGGTCAGTATGGGAAAGTCTGAAACTATAAGACATACGAGTACGAAGATTAGCGCCCATAGGCTACGGTGACTGCTTTCCATCAGGCGGGCCGTATGCTTGTTGATATGACAGTAATAAGTCCAAAAATGAGTACTTATGGCCAATACCAACCTCATCTACTTGGGCTCTACTTTTCACTTACGATCAGGTGGAGTGGAGCCACTTTGTTGTGTCAACATAAAAAAAAAACTCACTTTGTGTGATGTGAATGTCAACAAACGAATAATGTGCTTACCATGAGGTGGCGCCCTGAGCTTAACGCAAACTTAATTTTTTATCCCTCTCGCTTACACCAATTAGCGAGTATGAGCGGGAAGCTTCTTGCAGAATGTAAGTCTTATTAAATTAATTTCCCTCATAAAAAAAGTCATGTTTATAGGTTATCACTTACCAGGTGAAGCGACAGTTGTCCCGTTTCTTTACTGTATAGGAGCTCAAGGCTTTGCGAAATTATAGCAATATTTTATAAAAATGCCTGTTTTTCAAAAATTCTTCCAGTTCCCATTTTCTCTTAAGAGGTTCGACCCCGAGAAAGTGAAACTTTGCCAAAAGTAGTTGGCTTTCAAAGGCTACGGTAGCGATTTCGTGCTTTATTACATTGTATTATAAAAATAAAACTACTATTTATTACCTATTACCATTGTCCGAAAGATCTGGAGCTCAAGATAAATAGGTACTATAGGTAGGTACATAAAGAATTTATTACAAGAATGTTCTTTTATGTGGGACCAATGCCACGTAATTCATAACTAATAGACTAATGCAAAATCGATGTAGGGTAATACTTGTACCTATACATATGTATAAAATAAGTACATACACGAAAGTATTACCTGTATTTCGAGTCATTTAGGCACAATATTTGTGCGGCGATCAGGGCGTTGTTCATTTTATTAATTCTGGAAGCAAAGAGTAGCCAAATTGCGAGAACACAGGCGCAAAGCTCTTAATGATTGTCGCCATTAGGAACAGTATTGTAGAACGAAAATTCTGCAAATTTATTCTTTCTGTATTTTAATGGCTTTGTGTTCAATTATGGAATACCTACATCAATACAACATTGGCAATCTTTATAAACTGTCATTCTCCAATGTTGGGTAAGTACGAATACAATGCCAGGCTAATAAGGACAAGTTTTATTGCCCTATAATTCTTATATCATTAAAAACGCCCGTAACGTATTCGTAAATAGGTATTCCATACAGTACAGTTATTTTTTTTTTAGGGATTCGATAGTGGTTTTAAAAAGGGGCAAATTATGAATTTATTTTTAGTCCTACTTTGTCACTTGACTACCTGAAGGTTAAATTTCGCTTGTATTTTATAATATCAACTATCTGTCTAAACGTCATTATGGTAAGCAACAAAGTAGACCTTTTACTAAAAAAAGCTCACATATAATGTGAAGATGCACTACCCACTCGGATTTCATCAAATTGTTTAATTTCGTGAAATCTAATTTCAGAAATAAGGAATTATGTTTTAACTTGCTGCCCTGAGGCAAACAAAATGTCAAACATGTATATAATACGTGGTTAACTGGTTACTGGGTCAAATGAAGGTAGCCGACAATATTAAGGCCATAAAAACATTTCTATTTCAAAAGCTTAAGAGGATAATAGCTGTAATTTTCGTCGGACTTTGAAGCATTTTACTTAAAGCATACTTCACCAATATTTTAACCATTTTTGCATTCTGTCCACGTCAATTTAATTTATTCGTATTTAAGAATGGTTTACATAGAAAACAAATCGAAAGTCGTTATGAACCGTATTCTTTTTAAACCGACTTCAAAAGAGTTCTCAATTTGACAGATTTATTTGTATATTTAGGTTCGATATCTCCGAGAATCCTGTTTTTTTTTTATTCCTACGAGGTGGTCCTGTTGGCCACCAAGTTGATGTCTGATAATAGGATATTGGAGAAATCAGTTGAAATAGGTTTTAATTCGATGATTATCAGAATATATAAATACTCGGTACGGCCAAGCGAAACATTAAAAAGCACTTACATTGATTGGTTAGGTAGCTAACCAACATATCCCTTCACATCCTCACAAAAAACAGACTAATTGAGTAGGTAGTCTACCTTTTTTAGAAGACTGTTAAAACCCAAATCGACAAACGATGCATACCGATACCCGGCAAAAAGCAAATCCAACACGCTCGGAGGAATCGATTATGGAAGACAAAGCTTAGTCGAAGCTCGTTATCGACAAAATTCATCCCACAACAAATGATCGAATTCATGACCTAGAAAACTGAATACGAATTCATATTTCGACAGCCTCCGTAGTTGAACCTGTAGTAACCCTGCCTGCAAAGCTGGAGACCCCGAGTTCAAATCCCAGGAATGGTATATCGTTGTGCGTTTATCACAAAAAAATGGTTCCTTAATCCTGTTTGTTTTCTACGTATTTAAGTATCTGTTGATCTATCTATTATGTACATCGATGCTTAGTATCCACAGCATGAGCCTAAATTAAGCTTACCGTGGAACTAAGTCCATTTGTGTAAGAGTCTCCCATGTAATTATTTATTTATTTTTATGTACCTACAGGCTGTTCATAAATCTATGGTCAATTATTTCAACTCGTGTTGTTCACGTTGCATGGTGATATTCAGTATTAGAAGGCGTGTTTTACTAAAAAACAACAAAAATATCAAGTTTGCTCATTTTATTTGTCTTAAATAGTATCTAATTTAATTTCAATCAGGTTATCAGGCCTCCTAATATTTATGTTCCTGTATAATCTGACTGATGGCATTTTAATTTGAAATTAATGTTGTTTATTTTTATCTATAATTGTTTTATGTCCGTATTTGGTGACTAATTTTAATATGTAGGTGTTATTAATAGTTATCACTTATTTAGATTACAGCCATGTTTGAATCCTCTAGTCGTTTTAATAATGTAGATAATTTCGTACCAATACGATATAAAATATTATTACGGTCAAAATAACGGTTTCAGTTATGTGTTATAACCAATTAACTCCTACCTCCTCAATAAACTTTCCAGACAGTAACGCACTTCAGGCTAGGCTTACTGTTAGAGGTCAAAAAACAAAATGTTGATGGGTGCGTCTAGATTTAGTCAGCATAAGGTCCTTATCGATTTACTTAAGATTGACGTACCATGACCTTTTCCTCCATACCTCTCTCTCTTATCTTGCTACTTCCTTTTTTCATGTCGTTTCTCACGAGGCGTTTTCCAAATCCATCACAGCAGTTCCACATTCACACGATTATTTTTGTCCTCATCAGACGCATGGAAACGGTATGGAAAGTTTTCCAAGGGTAAAAATCGTCGAACATTTGTACCTCAGCCATCTGTAACTCGGCATGTTTATGTTTACAGGGCGGGAGAGGGGAGAGGGCGCTACAGCTGAGATCCCCCCGGCGGGGAAAATCGATAACGCCACCCCACAGATCTCTGCGACGTTGCTACCTCGTGACGTGCCTTCGTTAAAGCTTAATCACTCTTGTTTATTATATTGTTAACTATGCCTGCGCGAAATTATTTAAAGGTATGTAT
Source organism: Thaumatotibia leucotreta (assembly GCA_025490895.1). Taxonomy (NCBI): domain Eukaryota; kingdom Metazoa; phylum Arthropoda; class Insecta; order Lepidoptera; family Tortricidae; genus Thaumatotibia; species Thaumatotibia leucotreta. The sequence goes on along the minus strand of JALPQI010000658.1, from coordinate 71,248 downwards.
CAAGGGGTCCAATTGAACAACGAATGTAGTTTTGGTATTAATAGGTAAAAGGTAAAGTTTGATGAATTTCACCCTGAATGCTACCTATCCCTTATGATAATTCTGTGGAAATGTATTACAAGTTGATTTGATTTAAATGATGGTCAATTACAAGACTTTCGTGAGCTCCGGATTTATTAACGCCAATAGGTATATGTATTGAAATCGGGTCACGGGCGCTTTCAATAATAAAATATATAATAATAAAAACTGTTATAATCAGCACATCAGTAACAACGAAACAATTTGGTAATGGCAGGACTGTCTAAAGAATGGTACCGAACTAAGTGGAATTTGAGATAATGTGACGTCACTTCCACTTATCTCGTAGCCACACCGCTACAGTCTCAACAGATGGCGCTAATGTATCCATTTGCTGTTACGATCTATTTTCAGTTGTTTATGTAATGTTTTGGGTCAAAGTGTCATCGTTGACGGTAGTCGATAAAGCATATTATACAGTCAAATGCCTAAATATATATACAATTTTGGATCCAACGCTCCAGACATAAGTAAAAATGTGTATATACATATTCATTAGGGTGTCCCATATTTTACGAGTTTTAGAAATTAATAACGCATATCCCCTAAATCGGTTTCTTTTACCTCAAAACACACTGAAAATAAATCAGTTCATTTCTGTAACTGCAACCCGTGCCGACTTTCATGCCATTTTCCTATACAATGTATGAAAACACCAAAATTTTTTTTCGTTTTTTCGTTTCTTTTATGGCATTAACTTATACTACTGTCTTATAAACATTTTATCATAAAATTAACTTGATGAGAACGGAAAAACAATACATTATTATAAACTTACTGTCTGACTAATTTTTTTCACAGTAATTTGTATGGGAATTTCAGATGAAAGTCGGCACGGGTTCCTGTTACAGGTATGAGCTGTTTTTTTTTTCAGAGTGTTTTGGGGTTAAAAAAGCCGATTTAGGGAGTATTCGTTATTCATTTCAAAAATTCGTAAAATATGGGACACCCTAATATTCATGCCCAATACTATTCGAATAAATAGGCGTATAAGTAGATATATTGCAACACGTAACTTTTTCGTTCACCGCCATTACAAAAAGACATCAAAGTTTTTCGTTTAATCGTAGCAATTTTTATTCAATGAGTTCTTTCACATCTATCCTAGTAAATTATATATTCAAAACCATAATATGCTTTATTAGACTTCAGTCTGGATCAATTCAAAACACTGTACGAATTCCATTTGACTTTTCGTAGAAATCAATTAAGAACTCAAAACAAGAGAGAAGATACTCGGGCATATAGTTAGACATGGAGAAATTGGCTACTTGATAGTTTTAGGAAAAGTATTGGAATATGACATGTGCATATTTATTTTATGTCCTTATAGTACCTAATTTCGTTGTTAGGGTTCCGTAGTAAACAAGGAATCCTTATAGTTGTCCAGTGGCTGTTGGTACTAGAAAGCTGCAATTTGGTACACATATAGGTACATATGAATCATGCCAACAAAGTGGTAAAATAAAATATAGAAAAAAATGTTTAGTATGTACCTCCACAACTGGTGAAGCGGGGATGATTTTTTTTATTTGTTGTAATCCTATAGTGTGGGGTATCATTGTATAGGTCTCTTAAAAGAGTAAGGGTCGTAGGTTTTTCTAAAGTTAATATTTTCGGAGTTAACCGCTCCAGAATAAAAAATACGTGTCCCCCCCCTCTAACTTTTGATCCGAGGGTCCAAAAAATATGAAAAAATTTCAAGAATAGGGGCTTATAGAATAGTTTATAATAAAACTATTCCGAACATAATCGGCGTAGCCATTTTTGAAAAACTACGGAACCCTATATACGTACTGAGCTTGACCCGACATGCTCTTGGCCGGTTTTTCCTAATTAGTTTTACATATAGAGACGTGTGACGTAAACGCACGCAGTGGGTGAGTGTCGGTACGCAACATAAAGTTAGACTTAGTTCTGTGGTACGCAACCACGTATACTTCAGGCTAAATTGAATTGTAAGGGATTGCGTACTCTTACCCATTGTGTACGTTTACCCCACATGAGTCTGCCCAAAAAAAGATATAATTATATACAATTAATTAAAAGGAGGAATACATAATAGTACATTACGACACAAGTTCGAAAAACATGAAATTCGAAACGAGCGGTGATGTTTAAAATCATCAGACATGAGTTACGAATTTCCTTTTTGCACGTGTTTCGTACGACGTTTTTTAATACAGATGGCCCTCCGAAATTTAGGACCTGACGTAAAATGAGCCACTTGTCGCACTAGCGCTTAAAAAAGGCAACATCTGTACTAAAATACTATGTTATCTTATTAACCATTATTCATAAACGTTTCCTAACTTAGCAAGCCGCCAAGTATTGTTTGTCCCTTTCGGTCTTATGGATATTGATAAGATTAAAAGGGACAAACAATTCTTAGCGACTTGCTACGTTAGGCGACGTTTATGAATAAGTGGTAACTTGAGTTCTGAAGAAACTCTTGTTTATAGTTATGTGACGTCACACGATGCCTAAAAAGATGAAAAAATAATATAATAGTTATGGGTAAAAAGGTAAGTTAATTTTTCCAAACTTTCATTACAGAACCCTAACATCCCTTAAGGCTTCCCGTAAGCCATTTCATGTGACTAACTATCAATAAAGTCCTTGACCACGTTGAACCTTGTTACCAACTAAAGTCGGCCGATAACTAGGTTACCTGTAGCCGTACCTACCATGAGTGGCCAAGTAACGGATATGTCAGGTTTTAATACTCGATACTTGAAGTATTTCATCACGCTCACTCCAATCAATTAGTAGTTGGACCATGAGTTGGCTGGTAACGGTTCCGTTAGCATCCACTCGATACCTTCAGGGTATTTCTTAGGCCGTGGGTTTTCTGGCTGGTGGCCGGCGACCGACGCGTGTCCGCCGCCGACGACGTTCGAATGTGTTGTTCGCGAATGTTTGAGGGTGGTTTCTCTGACACATCGTCGGTTACCCGCTGCCGGCGATGTGTCACGACCATGTTCAAAAATTAGGGGTTTCAAGGAAGTCCAACATTTTGATACTTATTTGTGAAGTAGCTCCTGCCCCGAGCATACATAAAAATATAGAAAATTAAGTTTAGGTACCGTTAACTTTGCATGGCTTTACAAGTCTGTGACAACTCACGAAACTGTATGCGAAATACCCATCACGTTACGATTGCACTAAGATATTGAAGTGAGGACTACTTTACGAATCGATTAAAGGCTAACATAACCGATACTTACCAACTCTTGGTACGACTACAATGCGAGCGCGACCAACGGCCTACTACCGCTGGCCTACTACTGGTTACTACAAAATTCGGAAATTTCGAGAATTTTCTCTGTTACTCCAACGAAGGCGTCATTAGAATGAGAGAGACAAATCCTGCTTTACGTGTCGAGTTAACGCTAACGTAACCGTTCCTTTCCTACTCGTGGTATGGCTACTTTCCGGTTTATTTCTGTAATCCGTTCTTAGCAACCGCTTTCATTATAAAAGGCGTACGCTGTGAAACTTCAAGAGTCTTCCCAGCGGTCTCGGTCATGCATTAATGACTTAGTGGACACTCTTCCATAAATAAGTAGGTAGGCTTCATCCAGATGCTGATAACCCGGTTGTCTGTAAATCACCGTCGTAACTTATCATGATTTTTTTTAATTACGGTGATATCACAATGTGTTCTAATCTTACCACACCTTTTGCTTGACAATAAAAAAATAAGATTACACTTACCGAAACAACCACTAAAATTAAAATGAAAAAAACGTTTAGACGAACGGTTGAATTGGACACTGGAAATGTTGAGAAGTCTTAAAAAAGTAAAAAAAAGTATGACATTTGATATTAGGTCACATACAATTTTTTGTTTATTTTGACGTCCCGCAAATCTCGCGAGCACTCTGTATTTAATAGATTACAGATGTAGGAAGAATATAGAGATATAGTTTAGTAATTCAAATGTGAAACAATCAAATGAATATATTTGTGACATGAATAATTGAATTGTTGATGAATTATGAATGAAATTGATTATGTCTCAACTGATTTGTTTTTTTTGATGTCTTATGATGATGATGCGTTCCCGTTATCCCTCCATAAGGGACATAGGGCTCTCAGAAGAGTTTTCCACTTGTCACGATCTTGTGCGGCTTCTTCCAGCTGTTTCCAGTTCGGACCAATGGAGCCACTATGTCTTATGTCAATGACACTTCAAATTTATAGATATATTCGGAAAAGAAAATTCATGGTCCTACATGCTTATGAAACAATTAACTTTAGAAACATTAAGCACAACCAGCTGCAGCTGAATAAAACTCATTATCAGATAGAGAACCTTTTAGCGTTACCGTTAATAATTAAAAAACGTAGCTCGCCGTATAGTTAAATAGAGCATCTTACCTAGAGGCTCTTTGTCGGAAATAGGTCGGGTAAATTTAATAATTTGCCTGTCTTTTCCCTCTAGTAACATGTACCTCTCTCAAAGCGTCCCTTGCAATTAACATAATTTCTACCATCTTCAACAACGTTTCATTTGTACTGTCATATATAATGGGAAAGCCAAGACTTATTTACAAATGTGTCTGCTGATGCTAATCGTGTTTTAACTTTCAACGTTCTAACTTTGGGCATTAGGAATTTGACGCGTAGGATGGAAAAAGTTGCTGTTTTCAGAAATACGGGTACAATCGGGTACATACCTAACTCAAATAAAATTTCATCAAACTTTATCCAATTATTTGTGTTTTTACAAAGTTTGGCAATATCCAATCTAACCGGTTAAGGTTATTTAGTTTCAATATAAGTTTAATTATTTTATTTGTCGGTTACAATTTTCTTTTTCTCAAATGAAATTGGCCTTTTGTATGGACAATTTTGTGAAAAGTCTATTTTGTGTATAATTTTTTGATGTCGGCCTCAATATAAACTAAATTTTGCCAATAATATTAGTCCTCCAAAGGCGTAATTTGTAACTAAATGTACCTTCTACTGTCATACATTCGAAACATAAATGAACCAGCGACATATGGCAACAGTTGTTTTCAAAAGCTTATTATAGTTATTATTGAATATTACTAAAGATAAAAAAAACAATTACATATTAGTGTTACAGAGTGCACTGTTGAAAAAAAATCTAAGTTACTCTTTGGATAATTAAATTAGGGACCAACTAAAGTCTATGACCAAAAACGATAATTTCATAGGTAATGACCCAATAAATACATTTCTACTTAGTACTTGTAAGATCAATTGGTCACTCTCTAATCTCTCTATTCTATCATGACGCTATTCTGACAAGTCGAACCTCGACGACGTTGTAGGTATTGATATATATATATATATAAGCTATTTATTACATTGCATATTAAATACCTACGTATTTTTTTATTTTTATTTTTTATAACATTTGTATAAGTACGGTTCATTGACACATTATTAATTATTATGTAACCCAAAACAATATTTGCTTACCTATTTTCACACGTTACACACCTGTATCTAAATTTACATCTCAACTTTGTTTGTACAGAGCAAACAGACGCCAGGATTAATCAAATAATTTTAAGCAACTTCAAGTTTCCGTCACAAGAACATTATTGAATAGCGTAACAGCCATTCACTAGGTTAGGCGCTTACTCAAACGATAAACCATATTTAACAGTACACGATGAAGTGTCTATGTCTACGTACAGTCACCGTCAGATTTACAGGAGTGCCCAGGCTGCTCAAAAAAATCTAAGGGTCTCTATTGTCATAGTGTATTATGATATTTTAGAGCACCATCGCCGCTTCGATATATCTGATGACTTTACTTTTGAAAGCCATTACTTAAGATGTAGTTTCCCCCATAAGTAGCTAGCTATTAAGAATTGTATATACTGTGAAATGGGTGCTGACTGAAAAACAGCGTTGCGCAGGCGACCAAGCTCGCAGCAGATGCTGAGTCCGAGCTTAATGTCGTGCATAATATATGTTATTGTATTTTCTATTTCTCTTCTTTTTGTACCTATTGTCTTTTCCAATATTTTTTATTTGTATCTGATGCGACAGTAAATGTATTTTTTTTTACTACGTGAGCGTTCATTTGTGACAAACAGATTCATTGTTTTCTACTAAAATATCTGCGACAGACCTTGTGTAGCATTAGTGTCATATTTATTCATCTCCATGCCCCTACGAAATTCAGGAACAAAGGCACTGAAGCCTTATTAACCCAGCGTCTGCAGGCTTAAAAAGGTTAATTTAAGTTTATGTTTCCATTAAGTCCCGGTAATTATAATTTAAATATGTTAAGCTCATTTTGGCCAGAAATGTACCTAGTTTAAATGTCATGGCAACATGTATACGCAGTATGTTGAAAAAGAATGTCAGTTTTTGATGTCTAAGACTCTGGTGCACTTGATGGAAATTGCAAGATATATCCGAAGGAAATATCGGGATATTTAAAGCGCACAGCTATAAACTCGAGATTTCGTCCGATATAAATCTTTCAAGTGGAGATGAATTCCCCGGACTGCGAAATGATACATAAAGTATTCATCTCACTCAGAAATGCAAGCATCTGTTTTTCACTCCGCTAGGTTCTCCGATCCTTTTCTACCGCTCGACTTTTTTTTAAATAAAATCTAGCACCAGTATTTGAAATGTCTACGAATACTTTTAAGCTTTTTATTAAGTATCTTTTATTTACGCATACCTGCACTTTTGTATTCAGTGGTTTTCTGTGAAATTCGTTTACTGAAGTTAATCAGCTTTCAACTTACCTGTAACAAAAATAGAATATTATGTTTTATTATGTTTGTACATTTCAATAAATAATCCTGAGATATTCGTTGATTAATATAACATAATATTCATTCGAATTAAACCTCTCATGTTCCTGAAACAATTCTCCTACTTTTAGAAATATTGCATATAGACTAAGAATAAAAATATGCAGTCATATTGATATTAAGTGAGAGAGATTCAACAGTAATACTGTGCTTACTTTCATAAAAAGGGCAAACAGGTAGGCACTTAGGTAGGACTTTTATAAAATAGTGTCAAATTAAATATTAAGAGCACCAAGTTCCAGTAATAATCGTAGATAATTATAGGTACCGTTCGTCAGTATAAAACAAATATGGCTGAGTTACGCATATTTTGACGTTTTTTGACACATATCACGAAACACGTTCGCAGACATAAAGTTAGAATCCGCGCTAGCGCTTAATAGAGAAAGGAAGCGTGTGAAAGGGAAGCCACCAGTCATATGGCTTTAACACGAGTGCAAAAGAGATAGAAAACAATCCCAAAAGCGTACCCACTTTCGAAGTGACATGTCAGCCGTATCAGCCTGCTCGATGGAGACTGTTATTTAAAAGTGATTTTATATTTAATTCTAGTAAGAAGTCAATTTAGACAAGTAATTAAACCGATGTGGTATCGTGTAGTGTAAAGGATTGCCTTGTTACCCACCGAAGAAATGACGGCAAACACTTGTTTCATAGGTAAATCTGATTTGCCGGTTGATTGTTTTCAAACGATATTTTGTCGATTTAGTAACATAAATCGTGTAAGTTATCACTTTCTAGCATTAATTGTTAGTTGTCCTATCACTGTGTGCTAATAATTTATCACAACAGTTAATATTTAAGGATATTTTGTGTAAAAATATAAATGGTCACGCTACGCTAGAGCTTGACTAAACGTTGAACTACCAATATCGATATTCGTTCGATGAACATACCTAATCAGTCTATTACATTACAATGTCGTCATATTCCCAGATTTTAAATACGAATGTGTATTTAACAAACTTGAAGGACCTTACTATGTTTTGTGAGATTTTTTTGATACTATACGATTTTTATTATTTCTGTTAAATTTAAGGGATACGCTAGATGCTAAGTTCATACACGTTTGCAATTTGTTATTCGACACCCTAAATTCACATTGTACCATAAAACTTATAGCAAAAACGAAGATAATAAATACCATGTTGTCGATAAAACAGTCAAACATCGATAGATAATTGCTCTGTTGTAATAGGCAACCCTATTCCTGACCACACATAGACAAATTTACGCACACACTTGCGTTTCGTTTTTGGTTATGCTTTTAATCGTTGTCAATCATTCTTTGTCATCTTAGTTCTGTGTTCGCAGATATATTTTTGCGTTATCACTAATAAATACCAATAATTTTAAATAAAAATGTATGTAAACTCAAGGTTTAAAGTTGGTGATAAAACCAAGATTGTGTTGTAAGTGCGTGATTATGAAATAATGTAATTTTTTTGGTTTGTTTACACTTCTTTTGTTTTCTACTGACAAATGAATATAATAATAGTGCATAATCTGTTTCCTTCGTATTTTCACGGAAACGTCCAAATTTATATTTCTGTCTCATTTCGTTTCAGTACTTTCAGTGCAATGGATATTGAAGTTAGGAATTATAATATGATTCTATATTGTTGTTAACTTGATCTCGTTAGGTATAAGTTTTTGTGAAATTGTTTATGAATAAAGATACCATGACTACTATGAAGCTCTTGTGACAGCTCATTTTGGGCATTTCCGTTAAGATACGTACGTACGTATTTTTTTTTTTTTTTTTTTTTTCATAGCCTATTTGGTGTCCCACTGCTGGGCAAAAGCCTCCCCTCTCTTCCTCCAATCGTCCCTATCCATGGCCAGTTCCCTCCACCTCACGTCATACGCGTCCATGTCGTCCCGCCATCTCCTCTTTGGTCTGCCTCTGCTCCGTTGGCCATCTTTGACCCCCTCTCATGAATAGACACGAAGTATTATAATGAGGAAATAGCTAGGCACACTTATTTCCTGTTTGCTCTCTACCTTTATCCTTATTGATTAGCAAAATGTTAATTTATTAACAGTACACCTATTATAAAAGTAATCATTCCCGTTACCTCCCTTACCTACAGCTTGAACGTTTTAATGACAAGGCTCTGTCGATCGTATCGAATATCTCGTATCCTCTAATGGAGGACTGGCCTTTTCTGAGAACCAAATTTGCAGCCCTATTTATTCAAACTGAATTAATATGTATTTAAGATAATTATGATGTATTTTCTCTTTGCAGTTATGTATGTGCTATATATGCTTTTCCTTTGTTAGTATTTAATCAGTTACCTACTGCCCAGTGTCAGATTTACCTATCATCATTATCATATCAGCCGAAAGACGTCCACTGCTGAACACAGGCCTCCCCTCTGAACCTCCACATGTACCGGTTAGATGCGACCTGCATCCAGCGTGTCCCGGCGACCTTCAATAATTAACAATGCTTATTGCGGATTATTTTTCTTATTTTGTGTAGGCCTTTTGCAAAATGTTTTTTGAGGTAAACTACAGGTTCCATCAAGGTGCATTTAACCCAAATGAGCATTTGCTCATTCGATCCCCCACTCTACGAGATTCGTTCATTACACAAAACGTGATTCGTCGAAATCCGTTGATTTCGTAGAGTGGGGGATAGAATGAGCGAATGCTCGTTTGGTCTAAATGCACCTTTTGATATATCTGAGTGGTGCCTAAAATATCTGAACTAGCACTCTAACGCCTGATAGAGGCCTGTTCAGATAATTGCGAGCAACCCGGGGCCTATTCAATATATCTGGGACCCGTTTCTCAAAAGCTTGTAACTTGTAATACAAGTGGAAGTCTCTTTTTAACATCATTAATAAGATAAGGACTTTCGCTTGTATTACAAGTTACAAGCTTTTGAGAAATAGGCCCCTGATAGTGACTATACAAAGATATGACTATATATACGTGATTTTACAAAGCTCTGATTCGCCGTAAACGATAATGATATTAACACGTAAGGTGCATTCATCCTTACTTGTCTTATCATGTAAACAAACACTTTTTGAAAACATTATCACACTTTTCTCTGCAATTACACATTAATCATCACGTCAAATGTTGTTGCATACTTAATTAAACTCGCAAAGTATTATAATCACTCAAAAAAGCATTGAAAAATATCATTTGTGTAAAGATTTTCGTCAATAAATGCTGTTACGGTCGGATAACTTTAAAAACATCTGACATTGATGTGACATTGCGATGTCTAGATTGTCTATGTACCGTAATGTTGGCATGTCAATATATCGATATTAATACTTAAAGTACAACTCGAGGAAAATGCAATTAAAATAAATTGCAGTAATTTACCAAAATTTATTAGGGTTTCGTAGCAAAAATGGCAACAACGGAACCCATACTTATAGTTTCGCTATGTCCGTCTTTCCGCAGCATACTTAGCTCAGTGGCCGTTAATACTACAAATCTGAAATTTGGTACAGGTATACATATTGATCATGCCAACAAAGTGGTACAATAAAAAGTAGAAAAAAATTTTTTTTCGGGTACCTCCCCAATTGGTGATGTGGGGTGATTTTTTTTATTTGCTGTAATCGTATAGTGTGGGGTATCATTGAATAGGTCTCTTAAAAAGAAAAAGAGCTTTTAAGAAAGTTTTTTTCTAAAGTCAATATTTTCGGAGATAATCGCTCCAGATGAAAAAAAAATTGTCCCCCCCCTCTAACTTTTGATCCAAAGGTCCAAAAAAAATCATGAATAGTGGGCTGGCATAAAACTATTTCGAACATAATCGGCCCAGCCGTTTTTGAATAACTACGAAACCCTACACTGAGCATGGCCCGACATGCTCTTGGCCGGTTTTTATAATTGATTTCAATATTTATTTTATTTAAAGACTGGCAGTGCTTAGTTGTCTATAGTTGGACTAAACGTCATACCATATTTAATAAAATCTTCACGTCAAACGTCATTCGTTTCGCTACTTAGCTTCACGTTGTTCGTTACGGGTGCACTTCATGTGATTTTTCTCATGACTAGTGGCGCCTTCGTTGGAGCGACAGAGAAAAATCCTCGAAATTTAACCATAGTTTTTGATATAATCTTATACGAATTAATTCTCTTCCTGACAGACGATGTAAAATCGATAATCCTCTATTTACGTACCTAAGCAGTGAAATTATCGCTGACATTTCATTATATCGACATTTCTAATCACTAGTGATTGTCTTTTGATCATCGTTGACGTTTTGTTTGTTTCACTTGGTCTGTGGTTTGTTTACATGATAAGACAAGTAAGGATGAATACACTGTAGCCAATACACTCCACGCTGATTATACATGACGTATGCACATTATTGGTATAGGTAAACTGTTTTTAGCGAAATTGTATCCGTGTCAAATACACAGTTGTTAGACTTTAACGTTTGTAATTTTTATTAGTGACTCCTTTTCTTTGGGTCTATAAATCCCGGCCTTTTGGGGCTTGCGTGGGGATTTAGATTCATCACGTATAATTATATTTAGAGAGCTGTCTCGTACTTCGGCTAGAACATATTCAAATCATTATCATTACCTGAGTACTTATTACGCACTTTATCCTTTATCATTTCGACAGTGGTTCTAAATAATCCTGGGAGATGAAGACAAAATGCCTTAATCAGCGAAGTAACGGATTTTCAAGAGACCTGAAATCATTCCCGAGTATTCCAAGTTTAATCTTAAAAGTTCACAATTCGCAGATAACTACCTATCTGGAAGTTGACTTGCCAGTCGATTGTCAAAATTAAAGTAATTTAGCGTCGGAACATTACAATGCTGAGTGCGGCGGTCGTTGTATAAGTTGAGTCTAAGCGAGTTGCGATAACTCGCAGCTTACCGAAGACGTGACTTAGACTACAGAGAAATACGTAGCTATTGCACTAGATAAGCGAGCGCGGGTAACTTCTTGTCAACGGAAAGTTGAAAGAAAATAAGTAAACGTTTTCGGTTATACGAAGGCGGAAGAGGATACCTCGTATTCGTATTCGTAATCGAATATTGATAATTTCGATTCGTAAAATCAGTTTGTAAAAAGTAACTTCAAGGCGTCGATTTTTTACAATGTTGTAACTAGTATGAGAATCAAGATCTACATCGTCAACATTTTGCCTTTTATAATGTAACTAGCAGTTACCCGCGGCTTCGCCCGCGTACTAATATCTATTCACTGCGTGTTAATGTTTTCCCGCGATTATCTCGCATTTGCCTTAACCGATTTAAGTGTAGCGGGTGGTGCTTTTACCCGGGGTTCGGCCGCGTTTTATCAATTTTTATCACGGGCGTTTTAAACTTAAAACCTAAATTCGAGATGGCAAACTTTTCTTGCAATTTTGACTTCAAATTCCGTAGGAATCACGCTATCATATTATGGTCATCTTTACCATCTGGTAACCGACAAATGTTATTTATAATTAAAAGTTTACATACACTCACATAGGTGATTGTTGTGTTTTGATGATAAACTATCATTTGTCGTTTCCCAGGACTTACAAAGATGACCATAATTAGCCGAGCTGATTAACATTTGAAGTAAATCAAGATTGTTACAGTTTCTTGCAAATTTGACTTCTGCTTCATTATGATGAACAGATCAGTCAGAACTTCAGATTACCACCGATTACGACAGATTACGACCGATACGACCGACAATATCGAAACGGAAATTGAATGAGGCAGCCTTTTTTGCAGTTTGTCAATAAGAACCTCTGGGATCCCGATACATCGAATTACACAATTGGATCAAAAATGACGAAATTTATGGTGACGGCTGTTTTGACTTTATAAAAAAACCTCTTGAATACACAGATAATATGTACTTTTGATTACTATCGCGTGATTCGCGTGAAAACTTAAAAGGTTATTAACGTTGGTTAACATGCTATATTTAGAATTTTTTGAATCAGAAATAAACACAAAAACGATACCCCTGTCATAACCCGCAAGCCCATGATACCATAAAAGAGGAGATGGTATTTCACGTACACCTCTGTACAGCGACACAATAGACTATAGAAACGATAACCATGTTGTTTTTTTACTGTTAACCTTTTTACCACTTTCAAGAGTTGAATTCTCAAAAAACCCTAAAACATCTCTTTAGTCATTTATGTTTGGGAATACTCCTGTGAAGTTTTGGATAAAAGAGTTTAAATAGTTTCCCCATACAAACTTTGGACCCCCATAGCACCCTCTAATGAGTGGATTTTGACTTAACCTTTTTTAGAGCACTCCTACGCCCTCAAAGAAGCCTACGCGCTATATTTGGAATCTCTAGAACCAGAAATGAACATAAATAATAAAACTCTATTGTTTTTTTTTTTCAAATTTTACCCCATCACACCATAACCGTGTACATAGTATTACACGTCCGCCGCGTTAAATTTTAAAATCGTTATTATTTTCGTGATCTACGTCCCGATAAACCATAGAAACGATACCCAAATTGATTTTTTCACTTCATCGCCCTTTTTACCTTTTTCAGGGGTTACATTTTCAAAAATCCTGCAACATATGTTTACTCTATTACTTTGAAGAATACTCCTACGAAGTTTCGGACAAATAGTCTAACTAACTTTGTTTCGCCATACAAACTTTGGACCCCCATTGCACCCTCTAAGGAGTGGATTTCGACTCAACCTTTTTTAGAGCACCCCTACACCCTCAAAGAAACCACCGGTGTGAAGTTAGCGGCCAAAGTTAGCAGCCGAAGATAACCCGGCCAAATTAAAGAGTCGAGAATTTTTCAGTGAGAAAATGCTCAAAAAGTCTGCCCAAATGCAACGTTTCCTTAAAATAGTGATCAAAACATGCCAAATATCAAAATTTACTAATTGAAATAAAAAATTAGACCTGGCCGCTAACTTTTCCATTTAGCAGCCGACCGTATTATCTCCTACTAAAACGGCAAGCAAGGGAATTTTACAACATGATTCGAGTAGACAGAGACAGTAGCTTCAAAATGTAGTAGAAGCGAAAGTGATACCCGATCTATAACTTAGCGAAAAGGGTAGACCAAGGAAGGACTCTGTCAATTTTGAAGGTTCGTACGAATTTCAACCAATATTAATATGACGGACGGCAAGCAAGAGATTTTTAAGGACAGACTCGTTTAAACACATCCATAAGCAGTCCAACGGTGCAGATTTCAAAGTGATACCCGATATTTTTGATGGAAAACTATCCAGTTGTATTTTAAATGTTTGGTATTTTTAAGCGTCGCGCTGAAGGTTGACTTTCTCTAAATGGAACGGCAAGCAAGGAGGTTTTGGAACATGCCACGTATAGATAGAGAGAGTAGCTTAAAGGTAGGTGAGAAGTTAAAGTGATACCCGACCGATAACTTAGTGAAAAGGGTAGACCAAGGCAAAATCTTCGCAATTTTGGAGTTACGTGCGAATTTTGCACTATTTGATTATGACGGACGGCAAGCAAGAGATTTTCAAAGGCAAATACGCTTAGACACGTCCAAAAGCATCATAAAAAGCTAAATTTCAAAGTGATACCCAATCTTTTTGATGGCAAAAAATACGAATGAATATAAAAATGCCCTATGTTTATTCTTAAGTGTATCACTGATTGCTAATTATCTCTACATAGGACGGCAAGCAAGGAGATTTTGAAACGTGCCACATGTAGACAGATAAACTAGGTTATTGTTATTTAAGAAATGAAGTTGATACCCGAACGTTGACTTAGAGAAAACGGGCAGAGAATAGCGAAAATCGAGGTAGGAGTGAATTTAACACAAATTAAAAGTTAGCAGCCGACCGTATTATCTCCTACTAAAACGGCAAGCAAGGAAATTTCGCAACATAATTCGAATAGACACATATAGTAGCTTCAAAATGTAGTAGAAGCGAAAGTGATACCCGATCTATAACTTAGCGAAAAGGGTAGACCAAGGAAGGACTCTGAAAATTTTGAAGGTTCGTACGAATTTCAACCAATATTAATATGACGGACGGCAAGTAAGAGATTTTTAAGGACAGACTCGTTTAAACACATCCAAAAGCAGTCCAACGGTGCAGATTTCAAAGTGATACCCGATCTTTTTGATGGAAAACTTTCCAGTTGTATTTTAAATGTTTGGTATTTTTAAGCGTCGCGCTGAAGGTTGACTTTCTCTAAATAGAACGGCAAGCAAGGAGGTTTTGGAACATTCCACGTATAGATAGAGAGAGTAGCTTAAAGGCAGGTGAGAAGTTAAAGTGATACCCGATCGATAACTTAGTGAAAAGGGTAGACCAAGGCAAAATCTTCGCGATTTTGGAGTTACGTGCGAATTTTGCACTATTTGATTATGACGGACGGCAAGCAAGAGATTTTCAAAGGCAAATACGCTTAGACACGTTCAAAAGCATCATAAAAAGCTAAATTTCAAAGTGATACCCAATCTTTTTGATGGCAAAAAATACGAATGAATATAAAAATGCCCTATGTTTATTCTTAAGTGTATCACTGATTGCTAATTATCTCTACATAGGACGGCAAGCAAGGAGATTTTGAAACGTGCCACATGTAGACAGATAGACTAGGTTATTGTTATTTAAGAAATAAAGTTGATACTCGAACGTTGACTTAGAGAAAACGGGCAGAGAGTAGCGAAAATCGAGGTAGGAGTGAATTGAACACAAATTAAAAGTTAGCAGCCAACCGTATTATCTCCTACTAAAACGGCAAGCAAAGGAATTTCACAACATGATTCGAATAGACAGATATAGTAGCTTCAAAATGTAGTAGAAGCGAAAGTGATACCCGATCTAAACCTTAGCGAAAAGGGTAGACCAAGTAAGAACTCTGAAAATTTTGAAGGTTCGTACGAATTTCAACCAATATTAATATGACGGACGGCAAGCAAGAGATTTTTAAGGACAGACTCGTTTAAACACATCCATAAGCAGTCCAACGGTGCAGAATTCAAAGTGATACCCGATCTTTTTGATGGAAAACTATCCAGTTGTATTTTAAATGTTTGGTATTTTTAAGCGTCGCGCTGAAGGTTGACTTTCTCTAAATAGAACGGCAAGCAAGGAGGTTTTGGAACATTCCACGTATAGATAGAGAGAGTAGCTTAAAGGCAGGTGAGAAGTTAAAGTGATACCCGATCGATAACTTAGTGAAAAGGGTAGACCAAGGCAAAATCTTCGCGATTTTGGAGTTACGTGCGAATTTTGCACTATTTGATTATGACGGACGGCAAGCAAGAGATTTTCAAAGGCAAATACGCTTAGACACGTTCAAAAGCATCATAAAAAGCTAAATTTCAAAGTGATACCCAATCTTTTTGATGGCAAAAAATACGAATGAATAATAAAAATGCCCTATGTTTATTCTTAAGTGTATCACTGATTGCTAATTATCTCTACATAGGACGGCAAGCAAGGAGATTTTGAAACGTGCCACATGTAGACAGATAGACTAGGTTATTGTTATTTAAGAAATGAAGTTGATACCCGAACGTTGACTTAGAGAAAACGGGCAGAGAGTAGCGAAAATCGAGGTAGGAGTGAATTGAACACAAATTAAAAGTTAGCAGCCAACCGTATTATCTCCTACTAAAACGGCAAGCAAGCGAATTTCACAACATGATTCGAATAGACAGATATAGTAGCTTCAAAATGTAGTAGAAGCGAAAGTGATACCCGATCTAAACCTTAGCGAAAAGGGTAGACCAAGTAAGAACTCTGAAAATTTTGAAGGTTCGTACGAATTTCAACCAATATTAATATGACGGACGGCAAGCAAGAGATTTTTAAGGACAGACTCGCTTAAACACATCCATAAGCAGTCCAACAGTGCAGATTTCAAAGTGATACCCGATCTTTTTGATGGAAAGCTATCCAGTTGTATTTTAAATGTTTAGTATTTTTAAGCGTCGCGCTGAAGGTTGACTTTCTCTAAATAGAACGGCAAGCAAGGAGGTTTTGAAACATGCACCGTATACATAGAGAGAGTAGCTTAAAGGTAGATGAGAAGTTAAAGTGATACCCGATCGATAACTTAGTGAAAAGGGTAAACCAAGGCACAATCTTCGCGATTTTGGAGTTACATGCGAATTTCGCACTATTTGATTATGACGGACGGCAAGCAAGAGATTTTCAAAGGCAAATACGCTTAGACACGTCCAAAAGCATCATAAAAAGCTAAATTTCAAAGTGATACCCAATCTTTTTGATGGCAAAAAATACGAATGAATTTAAAAATGCCCTTTGTTTATTCTTAAGTATATGACTGATTGCTAATTATCTCTACATAGGACGGCAAGCAAGGAGATTTTGAAACGTGCCACATGTAGACAGATAGACTAGGTTATTATCATTTAAGAAATGAAGTTGATACTCGACCGTTCACTTAGAGAAAACGGGCAGAGAGTAGCGAAAATCGAGGTAGGAGTGAATTTAACACAAATTAAAAGTTAGCAGCCGACCGTATTATCTCCTACTAAAACGGCAAGTAAGGGGATTTCACAACATGATTCGAGTAGACAGAGACAATAGCTTCAAAATGTAGTAGAAGGGAATGTGATACCCGATCTATAACTTAGCGAAAAGGGTAGACCAAGGAAGAACTCTGAAAATTTAGAAGGTTCGTACGAATTTCAACCAATATTAATATGACGGACGGCAAGCAAGAAATTTTTAAGGACAGACTCGTTTTAAAACATCCAAAAGCAGTCCAACGGTGCAGATTTCAAAGTGATACCCGATCTTTTTGATGGAAAACTATCCAGTTGTATTTTAAATGTTTGGTATTTTTAAGCGTCGCGCTGAAGGTTGACTTTCTCTAAATAGAACGGCAAGCAAGGAGCTTTTGAAACATGCACCGTATAGATTGGGAGAGTAGCTTAAAGGTAGGTGAGAAGTTAAAGTGATACCCGATCGATAACTTAGTGAAAAGGGTAGACCAAGGGAAAATCTTCGCGATTTTAGAGTTACGTGCGAATTTCGCACAATTTGATTATGACGGACGGCAAGCAAGAGATTTTCAAAGGCAAATACGCTTAGACACGTCCAAAAGCATCATAAAAAGCTAAATTTCAAAGTGATACCCAATCTTTTTGATGGCAAAAAATACGAATGAATATAAAAATGCGCTATGTTTATTCTTAAGTGTATCACTGATTGCTAATTATCTCTACATAGGACGGCAAGCAAGGAGATTTTGAAACGTGCCACATGTAGACAGATAGACTAGGTTATTGTAATTTAAGAAATGAAGTTGATACCCGAACGTTGACTTAGAGAAAACGGGCAGAGAGTAGCGAAAATCGAGGTAGGAGTGAATTGAACACAAATTAAAAGTTAGCAGCCAACCGTATTATCTCCTACTAAAACGGCAAGCAAGGGAATTTCACAACATGATTCGAATAGACAGATATAGTAGCTTCAAAATGTAGTACAAGCAAAAGTGATACCCGATCTATAACTTAGCGAAAAGGGTAGACCAAAGAAGGACTCTGAAAATTTTGAAGGTTCGTACGAATTTCAACCAATATTAATATGACGGACGGCAAGCAAGAGATTTTTAAGGACAGACTCGTTTAAACACATCCAAAAGCAGTCCAACGGTGCAGATTTCAAAGTGATACCCGATCTTTTTGATGGAAAACTATCCAGTTGTATTTTAAATGTTTGGTATTTTTAAGCGTCGCGCTGAAGGTTGACTTTCTCTAAATAGAACGGCAAGCAAGGAGCTTTTGAAACATGCACCGTATACATAGGGAGAGTAGCTTAAAGGTAGGTGAGAAGTTAAAGTGATACCCGATCGATAACTTAGTGAAAAGGGTAGACCAAGGCAAAATCTTCGCAATTTTGGAGTTACGTGCGAATTTTGCACTATTTGATTATGACGGACGGCAAGCAAGAGATTTTCAAAGGCAAATACGCTTAGACACGTTCAAAAGCATCATAAAAAGCTAAATTTCAAAGTGATACCCAATCTTTTTGATGGCAAAAAATACGAATGAATATAAAAATGCCCTATGTTTATTCTTAAGTGTATCACTGATTGCTAATTATCTCTACATAGGACGGCAAGCAAGGAGATTTTGAAACGTGCCACATGTAGACAGATAGACTAGGTTATTTTAATTTAAGAAATGAAGTTGATACCCGAACGTTGACTTAGAGAAAACGGGCAGAGAGTAGCGAAAATCGAGGTAGGAGTGAATTTAACACAAATTAAAAGTTAGCAGCCGACCCTATTATCTCCTACTAAAACGGCAAGCAAGGGAATTTCACAACATGATTCGAGTAGACAGATATAGTATCTTCAAAATGTAGTACAAGCGAAAGAGATACCCGATCTATAACTTAGCGAAAAAGATAGACCAAGGAAGGACTCTGAAAAGTTTGAAGGTTGGTACGAATTTCAACCAATATTAATATGACGGACGGCAAGCAAGAGATTTTTAAGGACAAAATCGTTTAAACACATCCAAAAGCAGTCCAACGGTGCAGATTTCAAAATGATACCCGATATTTTTGATGGAAAACTGTCCAGTTGTATTTTAAATGTTTGGTATTTTTAAGCGTCGCGCTGAAGGTTGACTTTCTCTGAATAGAACGGCAAGCAAGGAGGTTTTGGAACATGCCACGTATAGATAGAGAGAGTAGCTTAAAGGTAGGTGAGAAGTTAAAGTGATACCCGATCGATAACTTAGTGAAAAGGGTAGACCAAGGCAAAATCTTCGCAATTTTGGAGTTACGTGCGAATTTTGCACTATTTGATTATGAAGGACGGCAAGCAAGAGATTTTCAAAGGCAAATACGCTTAGACACGTCCAAAAGCATCATAAAAAGCTAAATTTCAAAGTGATACCCAATCTTTTTGATGGCAAAAATTACGAATGAATATAAAAATGCGCTATGTTTATTCTTAAGTGTATCACTGATTGCTAATTATCTCTACATAGGACGGCAAGCAAGGAGATTTTGAAACGTGCCACATGTAGACAGATAGACTAGGTTATTTTAATTTAAGAAATGAAGTTGATACCCGAACGTTGACTTAGAGAAAACGGGCAGAGAGTAGCGAAAATCGAGGTAGGAGTGAATTGAACACAAATTAAAAGTTAGCAGCCAACCGTATTATCTCCTACTAAAACGGCAAGCAAGGGAATTTCACAACATGATTCAAGTAGACAGATATAATAGCTTCAAAATGTAGTACAAGCGAAAGTGATAACCGATCTGTAACTTAGCGAAAAGGGTAGACCAAGGAAGGACTCTGAAAATGTTGAAGGTTCGTACGAATTTCAACCAATATTAATATGACGGACGGCAAGCAAGAGATTTTTAAGGACAGACTCGTTTAAACACATCCAAAAGCAGTCCAACGGTGCAGATTTCAAAGTGATACCCGATCTTTTTGATGGAAAACTATCCAGTTGTATTTTAAATGTTTGGTATTTTTAAGCGTCGCGCTGAAGGTTGACTTTCTCTAAATAGAACGGCAAGCAAGGAGCTTTTGAAACATGCACCGTATACATAGGGAGAGTAGCTTAAAGGTAGGTGAGAAGTTAAAGTGATACCCGATCGATAACTTAGTGAAAAGGGTAGACCAAGGGAAAATCTTCGCAATTTTGGAGTTACGTGCGAATTTTGCACTATTTGATTATGACGGACGGCAAGCAAGAGATTTTCAAAGGCAAATACGCTTAGACACGTTCAAAAGCATCATAAAAAGCTAAATTTCAAAGTGATACCCAATCTTTTTGATGGCAAAAAATACGAATGAATATAAAAATGCCCTATGTTTATTCTTAAGTGTATCACTGATTGCTAATTATCTCTACATAGGACGGCAAGCAAGGAGATTTTGAAACGTGCCACATGTAGACAGATAGACTAGGTTATTGTTATTTAAGAAATGAAGTTGATACCCGAACGTTGACTTAGAGAAAACGGGCAGAGAGTAGCGAAAATCGAGGTAGGAGTGAATTGAACACAAATTAAAAGTTAGCAGCCAACCGTATTATCTCCTACTAAAACGGCAAGCAAGGGAATTTTACAACATGATTCAAGTAGACAGATATAGTAGCTTCAAAATGTAGTACAAGCGAAAGTGATACCCGATCTGTAACTTAGCGAAAAGGGTAGACCAAGGAAGGACTCTGAAAATGTTGAAGGTTCGTACGAATTTCAACCAATATTAATATGACGGACGGCAAGCAAGAGATTTTTAAGGACAGACTCGTTTAAACACATCCAAAAGCAGTCCAACGGTGCAGATTTCAAAGTGATACCCGATCTTTTTGATGGAAAACTATCCAGTTGTATTTTAAATGTTTGGTATTTTTAAGCGTCGCGCTGAAGGTTGACTTTCTCTAAATAGAACGGCAAGCAAGGAGCTTTTGAAATATGCACCGTATACATTGGGAGAGTAGCTTAAAGGTAGGTGAGAAGTTAAAGTGATACCCGATCGATAACTTAGTGGAAAGGGTAGATCAAGGCAAAATCTTTGCGATTTTAGATTTACGTGCGAATTTCGCACAATTTGATTATGACGGACGACAAGCAAGAGATTTTCAAAGGCAAATACGCTTAGACACGTCCAAAAGCATCATAAAAAGCTAAATTTCAAAGTGATACCCAATCTTTTTGATGGCAAAAATTACGAATGAATATAAAAATGCGCTATGTTTATTCTTAAGTGTATCACTGATTGCTAATTATCTCTACATAGGACGGCAAGCAAGGACATTTTGAAACGTGCCACATGTAGACAGATAGACTAGGTTATTGTTATTTAAGAAATGAAGTTGATACCCGAACGTTGACTTAGAGAAAACGGGCAGAGAGTAGCGAAAATCGAGATAGGAGTGAATTGAACACAAATTAAAAGTTAGCAGCCAACCGTATTATCTCCTACTAAAACGGCAAGCAAGGGAATTTCACAACATGATTTAAGTAAACAGATATAGTAGCTTCAAAATGTAGTACAAGCGAAAGTGATACCCGATCTGTAACTTAGCGAAAAGGGTAGACCAAGGAAGGACTCTGAAAATGTTGAAGGTTCGTACGAATTTCAACCAATATTAATATGACGGACGGCAAGCAAGAGATTTTTAAGGACAGACTCGTTTAAACACATTCACTAGCAGTCCAACGGTGCAAATTTCAAAGTGATACCCGATATTTTTGATGGAAACTATCCAGTTGTATTTTAAATGTTTGGTATTTTTAAGCGTCGCGCTGAAGGTTGACTTTCTCTAAATAGAACGGCAAGCAAGGAGCTTTTGAAACATGCACCGTATAGATTGGGAGAGTAGCTTAAAGGTAGGTGAGAAGTTAAAGTGATACCCGATCGATAACTTAGTGAAAAGGGTAGACCGAGGCAAAATCTTCGCGATTTTGGAGTTACATGCGAATTTCGCACTATTTGATTATGACGGACGGCAAGCAAGAGATTTTCAAAGGCAAATACGCTTAGACACGTCCAAAAGCATCATAAAAAGCTAAATTTCAAAGTGATACCCAATCTTTTTGATGGCAAAAAATACGAATGAATATAAAAATGCCCTTTGTTTATTCTTAAGCGTATCACTGATTGCTAATTATCTCTACATAGGACGGCAAGCAAGGAGATTTTGAAACGTGCCACATGTAGACAGATAGACTAGGTTATTGTCGTTTAAGAAATGAAGTTGATACTCGACCGTTCACTTAGAGAAAACGGGCAGAGAGTAGCGAAAATCGAGGTAGGAGTGAATTTAACACAAATTAAAAGTTAGCAGCCGACCGTATTATCTCCTACTAAAACGGCAAGCAAGGGAATTGCACACAATAATTCGAGTAGACAGATATAGAAGCTTCAAAATGTAGTACAAGCGAAAGTGATACCCGATCTATAACTTAGCGAAAAGGGTAGACCAAAGAAGGACTGAAAATTTTGAAGGTTCGTACGAATTTCAACCAATATTAATATGACGGACGGCAAGCAAGAGATTTTTAAGGACAGACTCGTTTAAACACATCCAAAAGCAGTCCAACGGTGCAGATTTCAAAGTGATACCCGATCTTTTTGATGGAAAACTATCCAGTTGTATTTTAAATGTTTGGTATTTTTAAGCGTCGCGCTGAAGGTTGACTTTCTCTAAATAGAACGGCAAGCAAGGAGCTTTTGAAACATGCATCGTATAGATTGGGAGAGTAGCTTAAAGGTAGGTGAGAAGTTAAAGTGATATCACTTTGAAATTTAGCTTTTTATGATGCTTTTGGACGTGTCTAAGCGTATTTGCCTTTGAAAATCTCTTGCTTGCCGTCCGTCATAATCAACTTGTGCGAAATTCGCACGTAACTCTAAAATCGCGAAGATTTTGCCTTGGTTTACCCTTTTCACTAAGTTATCGATCGGGTATCACTTTAACTTCTCACCTACCTTTAAGCTACTCTCCCAATCTATACGGTGCATGTTTCAAAAGCTCCTTGCTTGCCGTTCTATTTAGAGAAAGTCAACCTTCAGCGCGACGCTTAAAAATACCAAACATTTAAAATACAACTGGATAGTTTTCCATCAAAAATATCGGGTATCACTTTGAAATCTGCACCGTTGGACTGCTAGTGAATGTGTTTAAACGAGTCTGTCCTTAAAAATCTCTTGCTTGCCGTCCGTCATATTAATATTGGTTGAAATTCGTACGAACCTTCAACATTTTCAGAGTCCTTCCTTGGTCTACCCTTTTCGCTAAGTTACAGATCGGGTATCACTTTCGCTTGTACTACATTTTGAAGCTACTATATCTGTCTACTTAAATCATGTTGTGAAATTCCCTTGCTTGCCGTTTTAGTAGGAGATAATACGGTCGGCTGCTAACTTTTAATTTGTGTTAAATTCACTCCTACCTCGATTTTCGCTACTCTCTGCCCGTTTTCTCTAAGTCAACGTTCGGGTATCAACTTCATTTCTTAAATAACAATAACCTAGTCTATCTGTCTACATGTGGCACGTTTCAAAATGTCCTTGCTTGCCGTCCTATGTAGAGATAATTAGCAATCAGTGATACACTTAAGAATAAACATAGGGCATTTTTATATTCATTCGTATTTTTTGCCATCAAAAAGATTGGGTATCACTTTGAAATTTAGCTTTTTATGATGCTTTTGGACGTGTCTAAGCGTATTTGCCTTTGAAAATCTCTTGCTTGCCGTCCGTCATAATCAAATTGTGCGAAATTCGCACGTTACTCTAAAATCGTGAAGATTTTGCCTTGGTCTACCCTTTCCACTAAGTTATCGATCGGGTATCACTTTAACTTCTCACCTACCTTTAAGCTACTCTCCCTATGTATACGGTGCATGTTTCAAAAGCTCCTTGCTTGCCGTTCTATTTAGAGAAAGTCAACCTTCAGCGCGACGCTTAAAAATACCAAACATTTAAAATACAACTGGATAGTTTTCCATCAAAAAGATCGGGTATCACTTTGAAATCTGCACCGTTGGACTGCTTTTGGATGTGTTTAAACGAGTCTGTCCTTAAAAATCTCTTGCTTGCCGTCCGTCATATTAATATTGGTTGAAATTCGTACGAACCTTCAAAATTTTCAGAGTCCTTCCTTGGTCTACCCTTTTCGCTAAGTTATAGATCGGGTATCACTTTCGCTTCTACTACATTTTGAAGCTACTATATCTGTCTATTCGAATCATGTTGTGAAATTCCCTTGCTTGCCGTTTTAGTAGGAGATAATACGGTCGGCTGCTAACTTTTAATTTGTGTTAAATTCACTCCTACCTCGATTTTCGCTACTCTCTGCCCGTTTTCTCTAAGTCAACGTTCGGGTATCAACTTCATTTCTTAAATTACAATAACCTAGTCTATCTGTCTACATGTGGCACGTTTCAAAATGTCCTTGCTTGCCGTTCTATGTAGAGATAATTAGCAATCAGTGATACACTTAAGAATAAACATAGCGCATTTTTATATTCATTCGTATTTTTTGCCATCAAAAAGATTGGGTATCACTTTGAAATTTAGCTTTTTATGATGCTTTTGAACGTGTCTAAGCGTATTTGCCTTTGAAAATCTCTTGCTTGCCGTCCGTCATAATCAAATAGTGCAAAATTCGCACGTAACTCCAAAATCGCGAAGATTTTGCCTTGGTCTACCCTTTTCACTAAGTTATCGATCGGGTATCACTTTAACTTCTCACCTACCTTTAAGCTACTCTCTCTATCTATACGTGGAATGTTCCAAAACCTCCTTGCTTGCCGTTCTATTTAGAGAAAGTCAACCTTCAGCGCGACGCTTAAAAATACCAAACATTTAAAATACAACTGGAAAGTTTTCCATCAAAAAGATCGGATATCACTTTGAAATCTGCACCGTTGGACTGCTTTTGGATGTGTTTAAACGAGTCTTTCCTTAAAAATCTCTTGCTTGCCGTCCGTCATATTAATATTGGTTGAAATTCGTACGAACCTTCAAAATTTTCAGAGTCCTTCCTTGGTCTACCCTTTTCGCTAAGTTATAGATCGGGTATCACTTTCACTTCTACTACATTTTGAAGCTACTATATCTGTCTATTCGAATCATGTTGTGAAATTCCTTGCTTGCCGTTTTAGTAGGAGATAATACGGTCGGCTGCTAACTTTTAATTTGTGTTAAATTCACTCCTACCTCGATTTTCGCTACTCTCTGCCCGTTTTCTCTAAGTCAACGTTCGGGTATCAACTTCATTTCTTAAATAACAATAACCTAGTCTATCTGTCTACATGTGGCACGTTTCAAAATGTCCTTGCTTGCCGTCCTATGTAGAGATAATTAGCAATCAGTGATACACTTAAGAATAAACATAGGGCATTTTTATATTCATTCGTATTTTTTGCCATCAAAAAGATTGGGTATCATTTTGAAATTTAGCTTTTTATGATGCTTTTGGACGTGTCTAAGCGTATTTGCCTTTGAAAATCTCTTGCTTGCCGTCCGTCATAATCAAATTGTGCGAAATTCGCACGTAACTCTAAAATCGCGAAGATTTTCCCTTGGTCTACCCTTTTCACTTAGTTATCGATCGGGTATCACTTTAACTTCTCACCTAACTTTAAGCTACTCTCCCAATCTATACGGTGCATGTTTCAAAAGCTCCTTGCTTGCCGTTCTATTTAGAGAAAGTCAACCTTCAGCGCGACGCTTAAAAATACCAAACATTTAAAATACAACTGGATAGTTTTCCATCAAAAATATCGGGTATCACTTTGAAATCTGCACCGTTGGACTGCTTTTGGATGTGTTTAAACGAGTCTGTCCTTAAAAATCTCTTGCTTGCCGTCCGTCATATTAATATTGGTTGAAATTCGTACGAACCTTCAACATTTTCAGAGTCCTTCCTTGGTCTACCCTTTTCGCTAAGTTACAGATCGGGTATCACTTTCGCTTGTACTACATTTTGAAGCTACTATATCTGTCTCCTTGAATCATGTTGTGAAATTCCCTTGCTTGCCGTTTTAGTAAGAGATAATACGGTCGGCTGCTAACTTTTAATTTGTGTTAAATTCACTCCTACCTCGATTTTCGCTACTCTCTGCCCGTTTTCTCTAAGTCAACGTTCGGGTATCAACTTCATTTCTTAAATAACAATAACCTAGTCTATCTGTCTACATGTGGCACGTTTCAAAATCTCCTTGCTTGCCGTCCTATGTAGAGATAATTAGCAATCAGTGATACACTTAAGAATAAACATAGGGCATTTTTATATTCATTCGTATTTTTTGCCATCAAAAAGATTGGGTATCACTTTGAAATTTAGCTTTTTATGATGCTTTTGAACGTGTCTAAGCGTATTTGCCTTTGAAAATCTCTTGCTTGCCGTCCGTCATAATCAAATAGTGCAAAATTCGCACGTAACTCCAAAATCGCGAAGATTTTGCCTTGGTCTACCCTTTTCACTAAGTTATCGATCGGGTATCACTTTAACTTCTCACCTACCTTTAAGCTACTCTCTCTATCTATACGTGGAATGTTCCAAAACCTCCTTGCTTGCCGTTCTATTTAGTGAAAGTCAACCTTCAGCGCGACGCTTAAAAATACCAAACATTTAAAATACAACTGGAAAGTTTTCCATCAAAAAGATCGGGTATCACTTTGAAATCTGCACCGTTGGACTGCAAGTGAATGTGTTTAAACGAGTCTGTCCTTAAAAATCTCTTGCTTGCCGTCCGTCATATTAATATTGGTTGAAATTCGTACGAACCTTCAACATTTTCAGAGTCCTTCCTTGGTCTACCCTTTTCGCTAAGTTATAGATCGGGTATCACTTTCGCTTCTACTACATTTTAAAGCTACTATATCTGTCTATTCGAATCATGTTGTGAAATTCCCTTGCTTGCCGTTGTAGTAGGAGATAATACGGTCGGCTGCTAACTTTTAATTTGTGTTAAATTCACTCCTACCTCGATTTTCGCTACTCTCTGCCCGTTTTCTCTAAGTCAACGTTCGGGTATCAACTTCATTTCTTAAATAACAATAACCTAGTCTATCTGTCTACATGTGGCACGTTTCAAAATGTCCTTGCTTGCCGTCCTATGTAGAGATAATTAGCAATCAGTGATACACTTAAGAATAAACATAGGGCATTTTTATATTCATTCGTATTTTTTGCCATCAAAAAGATTGGGTATCACTTTGAAATTTAGCTTTTTATGATGCTTTTGGACGTGTCTAAGCGTATTTGCCTTTGAAAATCTCTTGCTTGCCGTCCGTCATAATCAAATTGTGCGAAATTCGCACGTAACTCTAAAATCGTGAAGATTTTGCCTTGGTCTACCCTTTCCACTAAGTTATCGATCGGGTATCACTTTAACTTCTCACCTACCTTTAAGCTACTCTCCCTATGTATACGGTGCATGTTTCAAAAGCTCCTTGCTTGCCGTTCTATTTAGAGAAAGTCAACCTTCAGCGCGACGCTTAAAAATACCAAACATTTAAAATACAACTGGATAGTTTTCCATCAAAAAGATCGGGTATCACTTTGAAATCTGCACCGTTGGACTGCTTTTGGATGTGTTTAAACGAGTCTGTCCTTAAAAATCTCTTGCTTGCCGTCCGTCATATTAATATTGGTTGAAATTCGTACGAACCTTCAAAATTTTCAGAGTCCTTCCTTGGTCTACCCTTTTCGCTAAGTTATAGATCGGGTATCACTTTCGCTTCTACTACATTTTGAAGCTACTATATCTGTCTATTCGAATCATGTTGTGAAATTCCCTTGCTTGCCGTTTTAGTAGGAGATAATACGGTCGGCTGCTAACTTTTAATTTGTGTTAAATTCACTCCTACCTCGATTTTCGCTACTCTCTGCCCGTTTTCTCTAAGTCAACGTTCGGGTATCAACTTCATTTCTTAAATTACAATAACCTAGTCTATCTGTCTACATGTGGCACGTTTCAAAATGTCCTTGCTTGCCGTTCTATGTAGAGATAATTAGCAATCAGTGATACACTTAAGAATAAACATAGCGCATTTTTATATTCATTCGTATTTTTTGCCATCAAAAAGATTGGGTATCACTTTGAAATTTAGCTTTTTATGATGCTTTTGAACGTGTCTAAGCGTATTTGCCTTTGAAAATCTCTTGCTTGCCGTCCGTCATAATCAAATAGTGCAAAATTCGCACGTAACTCCAAAATCGCGAAGATTTTGCCTTGGTCTACCCTTTTCACTAAGTTATCGATCGGGTATCACTTTAACTTCTCACCTACCTTTAAGCTACTCTCTCTATCTATACGTGGAATGTTCCAAAACCTCCTTGCTTGCCGTTCTATTTAGAGAAAGTCAACCTTCAGCGCGACGCTTAAAAATACCAAACATTTAAAATACAACTGGAAAGTTTTCCATCAAAAAGATCGGGTATCACTTTGAAATCTGCACCGTTGGACTGCTTTTGGATGTGTTTAAACGAGTCTTTCCTTAAAAATCTCTTGCTTGCCGTCCGTCATATTAATATTGGTTGAAATTCGTACGAACCTTCAAAATTTTCAGAGTCCTTCCTTGGTCTACCCTTTTCGCTAAGTTATAGATCGGGTATCACTTTCACTTCTACTACATTTTGAAGCTACTATATCTGTCTATTCGAATCATGTTGTGAAATTCCTTGCTTGCCGTTTTAGTAGGAGATAATACGGTCGGCTGCTAACTTTTAATTTGTGTTAAATTCACTCCTACCTCGATTTTCGCTACTCTCTGCCCGTTTTCTCTAAGTCAACGTTCGGGTATCAACTTCATTTCTTAAATAACAATAACCTAGTCTATCTGTCTACATGTGGCACGTTTCAAAATGTCCTTGCTTGCCGTCCTATGTAGAGATAATTAGCAATCAGTGATACACTTAAGAATAAACATAGGGCATTTTTATATTCATTCGTATTTTTTGCCATCAAAAAGATTGGGTATCACTTTGAAATTTAGCTTTTTATGATGCTTTTGGACGTGTCTAAGCGTATTTGCCTTTGAAAATCTCTTGCTTGCCGTCCGTCATAATCAAATTGTGCGAAATTCGCACGTAACTCTAAAATCGCGAAGATTTTCCCTTGGTCTACCCTTTTCACTTAGTTATCGATCGGGTATCACTTTAACTTCTCACCTACCTTTAAGCTACTCTCCCAATCTATACGGTGCATGTTTCAAAAGCTCCTTGCTTGCCGTTCTATTTAGAGAAAGTCAACCTTCAGCGCGACGCTTAAAAATACCAAACATTTAAAATACAACTGGATAGTTTTCCATCAAAAATATCGGGTATCACTTTGAAATCTGCACCGTTTGACTGCTTTTGGATGTGTTTAAACGAGTCTGTCCTTAAAAATCTCTTGCTTGCCGTCCGTCATATTAATATTGGTTGAAATTCGTACGAACCTTCAACATTTTCAGAGTCCTTCCTTGGTCTACCCTTTTCGCTAAGTTACAGATCGGGTATCACTTTCGCTTGTACTACATTTTGAAGCTACTATATCTGTCTCCTTGAATCATGTTGTGAAATTCCCTTGCTTGCCGTTTTAGTAGGAGATAATACGGTCGGCTGCTAACTTTTAATTTGTGTTAAATTCACTCCTACCTCGATTTTCGCTACTCTCTGCCCGTTTTCTCTAAGTCAACGTTCGGGTATCAACTTCATTTCTTAAATAACAATAACCTAGTCTATCTGTCTACATGTGGCACGTTTCAAAATCTCCTTGCTTGCCGTCCTATGTAGAGATAATTAGCAATCAGTGATACACTTAAGAATAAACATAGGGCATTTTTATATTCATTCGTATTTTTTGCCATCAAAAAGATTGGGTATCACTTTGAAATTTAGCTTTTTATGATGCTTTTGAACGTGTCTAAGCGTATTTGCCTTTGAAAATCTCTTGCTTGCCGTCCGTCATAATCAAATAGTGCAAAATTCGCACGTAACTCCAAAATCGCGAAGATTTTGCCTTGGTCTACCCTTTTCACTAAGTTATCGATCGGGTATCACTTTAACTTCTCACCTACCTTTAAGCTACTCTCTCTATCTATACGTGGAATGTTCCAAAACCTCCTTGCTTGCCGTTCTATTTAGTGAAAGTCAACCTTCAGCGCGACGCTTAAAAATACCAAACATTTAAAATACAACTGGAAAGTTTTCCATCAAAAAGATCGGGTATCACTTTGAAATCTGCACCGTTGGACTGCTTTTGGATGTGTTTAAACGAGTCTGTCCTTAAAAATCTCTTGCTTGCCGTCCGTCATATTAATATTGGTTGAAATTCGTACGAACCTTCAAAATTTTCAGAGTCCTTCCTTGGTCTACCCTTTTCGCTAAGTTATAGATCGGGTATCACTTTCGCTTCTACTACATTTTGAAGCTACTATATCTGTCTACTCGAATTATTGTGTGAAATTCCCTTGCTTGCCGTTTTAGTAGGAGATAATACGGTCGGCTGCTAACTTTTAATTTGTGTTAAATTCACTCCTACCTCGATTTTCGCTACTCTCTGCCCGTTTTCTCTAAGTCAACGTTCGGGTATCAACTTCATTTCTTAAATAACAATAACCTAGTCTATCTGTCTACATGTGGCACGTTTAAAAATGTCCTTGCTTGCCGTCCTATGTAGAGATAATTAGCAATCAGTGATACACTTAAGAATAAACATAGGGCATTTTTATATTCATTCGTATTTTTTGCCATCAAAAAGATTGGGTATCACTTTGAAATTTAGCTTTTTATGATGCTTTTGGACGTGTCTAAGCGTATTTGCCTTTGAAAATCTCTTGCTTGCCGTCCGTCATAATCAAATAGTGCAAAATTCGCACGTAACTCCAAAATCGCGAAGATTTTGCCTTGGTCTACCCTTTTCACTAAGTTATCGATCGGGTATCACTTTAATTTCTCACCTACCTTTAAGCTACTCTCTCTATCTATACGTGGAATGTTCCAAAACCTCCTTGCTTGCCGTTCTATTTAGAGAAAGTCAACCTTCAGCGCGACGCTTAAAAATACCAAACATTTAAAATACAACTGGATAGTTTTCCATCAAAAAGATCGGGTATCACTTTGAATTCTGCACCGTTGGACTGCTTATGGATGTGTTTAAACGAGTCTGTCCTTAAAAATCTCTTGGTTGCCGTCCGTCATATTAATATTGGTTGAAATTCGTACGAACCTTCAAAATTTTCAGAGTCCTTCCTTGGTCTACCCTTTTCGCTAAGTTATAGATCGGGTATCACTTTCGCTTCTACTACATTTTGAAGCTACTATATCTGTCTATTCGAATCATGTTGTGAAATTCCCTTGCTTGCCGTTTTAGTAGGAGATAATACGGTCGGCTGCTAACTTTTAATTTGTGTTAAATTCACTCCTACCTCGATTTTCGCTACTCTCTGCCCGTTTTCTCTAAGTCAACGTTCGGGTATCAACTTCATTTCTTAAATAACAATAACCTAGTCTATCTGTCTACATGTGGCACGTTTCAAAATCTCCTTGCTTGCCGTCCTATGTAGAGATAATTAGCAATCAGTGATACACTTAAGAATAAACATAGCGCATTTTTATATTCATTCGTATTTTTTGCCATCAAAAAGATTGGGTATCACTTTGAAATTTAGCTTTTTATGATGCTTTTGGACGTGTCTAAGCGTATTTGCCTTTGAAAATCTCTTGCTTGCCGTCCTTCATAATCAAATAGTGCAAAATTCGCACGTAACTCCAAAATTGCGAAGATTTTGCCTTGGTCTACCCTTTTCACTAAGTTATCGATCGGGTATCACTTTAACTTCTCACCTACCTTTAAGCTACTCTCTCTATCTATACGTGGCATGTTCCAAAACCTCCTTGCTTGCCGTTCTATTCAGAGAAAGTCAACCTTCAGCGCGACGCTTAAAAATACCAAACATTTAAAATACAACTGGATAGTTTTCCATCAAAAATATCGGGTATCACTTTGAAACCTGCACCGTTGGACTGCTTTTGGATGTGTTTAAACGAGTTTGTCCTTAAAAATCTTTTGCTTGCCGTCCGTCATATTAATATTGGTTGAAATTCGTACGAACCTTCAAAATTTTCAGAGTCCTTCCTTGGTCTACCCTTTTCGCTAAGTTATAGATCGGGTATCACTTTCGCTTCTACTACATTTTGAAGCTACTGTCTCTGTCTACTCGAACCATGTTGTAAAATTCCCTTGCTTGCCGTTTTAGTAGGAGATAATACGGTCGGCTGCTAAATGGAAAAGTTAGCGGCCAGGTCTAATTTTTTATTTCAATTAGTAAATTTTGATATTTGGCATGTTTTGTTCACTATTTTAAGGAAACGTTGCATTTGGGCAGACTTTTTGAGCATTTTCTCACTGAAAAATTCTCGACTCCTTAATTTGGCCGGGTTATCTTCGGCTGCTAACTTTGGCCGCTAACTTCACACCGGTAAAGAAACCTACGTGCTAAATTTGGAATCTTTAGAACCAGAAATGAACATAAATAATAAAACTGTATTGTTTTTTTTTCGAATTTTACCCCATCACACCATAACCGTGTACATAGTATTTCACGTCCGCCGCGTTAAATTTCAAAATCGTTATTGTATTCGTGATCTACGTCCCGATAAACCATAGAAACGATACCCAACTTGATTTTTTCACTTCGTCATCCTTTTTACCTTTTTCAGGGGTTGAATTTTCAAAAAACCTTAAACATACCTTTACTTAATTACTTTAAAGAATACTCTTGCGAAGTTTCGGATAAAATAGTTCAACTAATCTTATTTCGCCATACAAACTTTGGACCCCCATTTCAACCCCTTAGAAGGTAAATTTTGAAAAATCCTTTCTTAGTGCTCGTCTACACCATAAAAGGAACCTACACGCCAAATTTGGAGTCTCTAGGACCAGGGGTTTAGGCTGTGCGTGCATCTTTGTCAGGGAGCTTCTTCTTTTATATATATAGATGTAAACTGCAGGTATGTGTGAATCTAATCAATAAATCAATATATATGTGTGAATCTAGCTGTGACTTTCGCATATTTGGTAAGCAATAGCAATGACACTCAAAGATTACAATTCCACTTACATGGCGCGGATTATTCGCTCTCTCCGTTGAACCAGTATTGATACTGTATGTCACGTAGTTGGTGTTGATCTAGAGGCCAAGTTACTCTAGTTTCCTCTAGAACTCGAAACGTAGCAATCGTAGAGAATACTCAGTCAAAAGCACTCTTTGAAATTAACAGTGTTTTGGATCCGGCGGGGTGGCTTAGCAAGCTCACTTTACATTTACATTTTTATATCCCGTTTTAATGCGTTGTTGCGGCTTTGTATCTGTGACTTTTGAGCTCGGAGTATATTTCTATTTAGCTACACATTACGAATTGGATCAAAACCTTTATGTAGGTACATAGTACATGTGTCCCATAATGTAGATTCAAAAAGTTGTGTCGGGAAATAAGATTACTCGTTTAAAAAGCTTTTCCATTTCATTAAAACACAGCAAATTTATTTTTGTTGATAGTGTTGCTTTATTTTAATAGTAAAAACAAAAAAACCATCGCTAGAGAGATATACTCGTACCTAATAGAAAATAATACTTTAAATATTACCTCAAAGGCAAAACGCAATATTAATTTATTCCCTCATACGAATTTGTTACTAAAATGCTAAATAATTTAAAATGTATTCTCCAACAAACATTTTTAAACGAAACCAACTTACGCTGCGATAATAACATGCTTATAGCTAAATCACAAAATAGCTTTTGGTAAAGGCAAAGATTTATTATGAATATCGGATCAGCTCGTAACGTAAGAATGAGTTCACTTCGATATCGTCAATAAATATCGTTGGATGCATTGGTCCACCTCACAAAATAAGCCTTCTCAGAATAATTTCAAATGTAATATTAATCGAATGTAAAAGGAATGTAAGAATAGCAATATCGCCAACCACAAATCATCAACACGTTGTCATCTAGTAGCATTAAGATGGCCCCGTGTTTAGCGCCTATCTCCGTTGCCGGGTCGTCACATGCATAACACGTTCGTAAGAGCGAAAGTAACGCAAAGCACAATAAACAGTACCTAAAGGTGATACCATCATATCCAAAATCATACCCACAATTAAATGAATTTCACTCAAATTTGTATAAACTGCACCCACGTACTTTTTCTTTGCCCCCTACCTACGTACAATTGCTGATACATGGCTTACACAAAAGATCCTAATAGCAGAAGTATATCGGTTAGGGGCCCGCTAATAACATAAAGCAACGCACCCACCCACAGAGCTATAGAACTAATTAATATTTTTTTAGCTACGATTCAATTCTGGTGAAGGTCGCAGGAGTCCGCTGAATGCGGGTGGCGCAGGACCGGTCATTGTGGCAATCTTTGGGGGAGGCCTATGTTCAGCAGTGGGCGTCTTTCGGCTGATATGATGATGATAATGATGATTCAAAATGCCGACATTTTCTCTGATATATGGACACAACTTAGACGAAAAATTAACCATTACCTTAATACCTGCTACTGTACCCTATAATTTTTCCTTTTCATTATTTTGACAAAAAATGTTATTACTATTAGAATTATGTTAGCTTATAGATAATTCCACATGTAATGTCTTGGCGTAAGCTGTTTTTTACATGGTTGTTGTTGAATAAAGAATAAAGCCTTCACCACACTGCAGCTATTGCACTGACTAGAAACATTTATATTATGCATCTATACACCTCTGCAGCAATGTAACACAGAAGGGACTGACTGAAGGACATGACATTGATTAACACCAACATCTCTAGGCAGCCCGTCTGCTTATTTACCGCCATTGAAAAAATACATTGTGCGAGATGTGATAAATTGTTGGTAAAAGGGGGCAATCATAAATCCACATCAAATGCATAAGTACGATGCCAGTGACCCGCCGGAGAAGCCAAGAAAGGATGTAATGGACGCGATCCGTCTTGCCGGGACAGTGACCGAAGTAATTGGAGATTACGTCATTTCTCTCCTTATTGATTCCTGCTTTGATTTAGGTTCGCAAAGATTGATAAAGTTAACAAGTTAATCAACTAAGTATGTGATTTACTCATGAGTCCGATCCACGGCTCGTATCAATGAGTTTTTCAAAAAACTAGGAAAACATCGTGAGGAAACCTGTATACACCTGCGAAGAAATTCAAGGGTGTATGTGAAGTCCCCAATAAGTACTGGGCCAGCTTTGGGACCACGCAAAATAGGCACGTTTGATGTCGAGTTGCGAAAAAAATGGCCAGAAAACAACAACATGTGATTTAGTTACTCACCAATGATAGTTGTGAGTTGTGAATGAGCTCTCTGCAAAGGTTTTACTTAACAAAGGACAATCCCTCTTTCATAAACGTCATAACTTAGCAAGCCTCTAAGTATTGTTTGTTCCTTTTGCTCTTACAGACATATTGATAAGACCGAAAGGGACTAACAATACTTAGCAGCTCGTTATGTTAAGAGACATTTATGAATAATGGGGTTAGGATTTACTTAACAAATGAGAGTGTAGTTATTCAAAAGATTCAGGATGTATGTGCGACTCTTAAGTAGTCAGATACGTAGTGTGAAAATAGATAATATTACATAACAGCCTAAGTTTAAAAAGATTATATGTTCTGGTACCCAAGAGCAAGGCAATTTATTTTTGGAACCTATTGCGTTATCATTACAACACAAATAGAAAAACAGGTAAAAGGGAAAATCCGGTGATAACTTATTGATTATCTGCCTACAAGAGCTTCCTGATTGATGACTCTCCAAGAGCGATTTTGTGCCGAATTTCACGAAACATCTAAAACCACCTCGCTAATGTACCTACATTTAATAAGAATGTCATTTATGCATGCCATGTATGGGTCATTACAAAGTGTATAAAATATGATTTTTAATTGCAAATATTTTTCCATAACAAAAATCTGCCAATCTTTCCTAATTGGAATTCGATACTTACTGAATAGTCCTTTAAAAGGATAAGCACCTATTTCTACCCTGAATATTTCTTAAAGCTATTATAAGGTTAAGTAAGCTCTTAAGTATGGAAAAGCCAGAAAACTTACTATTTTCGAATTTTAGATCTCACGTTAGTTATAATTAACTAACGTGAGACTCAAACATATCAAAATATTATCGAACCGGGTTACTCACGTATTTAAGTCGATGATTGCTCGACATGTTTCGACCCATTAAGAGGGTCCTCGTCCGGAGCACCCTCGGCCAAAGCCCGACGCGTACTGCGGGTAGAGACCCGCAGTACTGGTAATGGGTCGAAACATGTCGAGCAATCGTCGACTTAAATAAGTAAGTAACACGGTTCGATAATATTTTTTTCACCTCAGCAGCTCGAAAAGACTTCTTTTGATTCGCGAAATCAGTGAGCAAAGTGCGATTTTGCTCACTGAGTGAATGTTGTTTTCCATGACGTTTAGACTTCAACTTTTTCTTTTGTTTCTTTCACTTGTTAGTAAAAAGACAGAGATGAAAAATGTTACGTTATAAATTGTCATAATATGCATTTTTTTTTTCGTTCATGGCATCCTAGCGTATTCAGCCAGTTGTATTAGACGACGCGTTTTATCGGACCCGATTCCTTGTATCCGAACGGCATATGGCCCCTACCACCAAGCATACATAACATTGGCGTCCGTCATTTCACCTCTCTATCGCTCTTATATATAAGTGTGACAGAGAGAAAGACAGCCGTTTTAAAACGGACGGATATCGTGGTACTAGGCGAGTCAGAATCGCGTTCAGAAATTCGACACGAGTTCATTTCTAAATAATTATAACTGTTTTTTAAAATTTTATGAGCTTTCATTTTTTAGTAGTTATAATTATGTACTTTCTGTTACAAACATAATGGTAAAACAAAAACAAAAAATAACGGGATGGCACGTATAAATGTTTAATAACATATTTTCCTTTTCTCCATGCTGAGGTGAAAAGTTGTATGTACAACTTGAGAGCAAAGTTATTTGAATCTCGTGTCTTTCGAGTCTCTCGCTACGCTCAAGACTCAAAACTGACACTCGCATCAAATACGTACTTTGCTCTCATGTTGTACAAATAACTAAATATATTTTCGAATTGGTGCTGTGTTGTTTTTTTTTTTCTACTAATTAAATGTACTGATATAATTACTTACGAAACCAAGCATTATTTTGGAAAACAAATCTTAGGTACTCGCCGTTTCATTACAATCGTACCTTACCTGCTCATAACCGACGACAAAAAGAAACGGTTCATATTAAATTACCTAAACTGGTTAATTATATTTGTATACAAGTACTTAGTAAAAAAAACTAATTACTTAAGTAAATGCAGTACATGAGAATTGCCCATAAAAAATTGAATATTAAAGTAGCTTTACGGCAGTTTGCTTAAAAGTCGTCTGGGACTTCGAAGGTCGATCTTAAAATTCTTTCGAAATTGGAAATAATCGTTCATGTATTTCTTGCAATACATTTGATGTTTATTGAAACATCTTTAGTATTACTTTTCCCAGAATTTTTACTGATCATTATTTTGTGATATTTGAGTTAACATTCAAGAAACCAAGCATTTAGCATTTTATTATCACTGTTATGAAGGCAATTTTCTAATTGGTTTTCTAATAAATAACGATGACCTATGACTATTGAGTGGGTACTCGCATATAGTAATAGGTACATAATGGCTCAAAAAATTCCATATTCCATATCTGTCAGCCAGCACATAATATCTAAATATTTTCAAGAAGCCGAAGATTCTATAAGCACCATGATGACATGTTTTTATCATTTTATGTACTAAAAAAACTCCGCTCGTGATAGGTACGAAATTAGGGTCGTTTTCAAAATTATTGGTGGTAAGTACTGTGCGCAACATGTCAACAGAAAATATTTATTTGAATCACGATATTTTGCTCACATATACATCTACATAAAGTATTGTCATGTGTTTTAGAAGAGGAGTTTGTTATTTTTGTTAAGTAGTATTTATTTAATAGGGTGACAATATTAAAATTTAACAAAATTGCAACTTTTCTTAGTCAACTCCATTGTATGAGTAATATTGAGTAAGCGTCAGGTGTTTTTGCTGGCAGTCCCAAAAGCCGGCACTTCAGTACAAGTTTCATATTGAAATATTGGGACATTGGAAATATCAGTCCTAATAAACGTCAGCCTGTCTAAAAATTATGTAAATAATTCAGAAATAAGCGAATTATTTCAAAGTTGGGATATGAAGCATTAAAGGTACACACATTAATCATCGTTTAAATGCCCTAATAGTTGATTTTATCTGATCGATGGCAACTCAAGCTATAATGACGAGTATTGGTACAGCGTCAGGTACTTCCACCTTACGTATGAAATTAACACGTTGAACGCCACGCCAAAAATGTAGTCTTTCCATTGGAGCCACAGGGGTCACCGGTGAGCCTAACCATGTTGAACCATTGGGGCCACGGGGGTCACCGGTGAGCCGTCGCGAGCCTTCATTTCAAACCTGTTTTACAGGCCACCGTTCACTTATTCCATCCAAAAACGTATGCAGGGTGAGCCGTGTGGCCCTAGAGAAGATACAAATTGCCTTGGTTCTTTTGTACTGTAAAGGACTTATGATTTTTTCGTCATTTTGTGAAATTAGTTAGGGTTGGCTTACTCTTCATAGGTAAAATATAGTTGAAGACTTGCAAATAAAGATTTTAAATATTGAGTTTGGTAAAAAAATAAAGTAAATTAGTTTTTAATGTTTATATTTATTTATTTACCTAATTTTAAGCATATAATAAAACTTTTAGTTAAGTTTAAAAATAGGTAACGTCGTCGACTTACTCGTTATCAAGATGGAACTAAAGTTTAAAAAAGCTTGTATTCTTGAGCTTTTCGTAAAACAATTTATCACAATTGACATAGTAAACTTAAAGGTATTCATTATAATTATAATTCTTATCAAAAGTAACAAAAGTACAAAATCATAACAGATAGTGAGTTCTGTCATGGTTTTGCTCCGGAATTGTTTAGAAGGAAGCTACTTTTTATATCGAGGGGGGCATTATCTCCAGATCGACGGAGTTGCTATGGGTGTGGTACCGGTTTTAGCGAATATCTGGATGGAGCATTTCGAGTCCAGCATAGATCTGCTGCTGAAATTATGGAAGCGGTATGTCGACGATGTCTTCTGCGTTATGAGAGGTGGCAAGCATGAAGTTGAGCAATTACTCCTGTATCTCAATTCCATTCATACTTAAGTCAAATTCACATATGATTGGAATCGGAGCGTAGTTTGCCTTTTCTGGACGTGAAGGTGATAGGTCGAGATGATGGTTCTTTGGCGCATACTGTCTATAGGAAGCCCACACAAACAGACAGGTATTTGAGCGCTCTGTCTCACCACCACCCCCGGCAGCTTCAGTCTGTGGTTAATTCTCTAAAGAACAGAGCACATGACATGACCTTTGTGACCCTGAATTTCTGGAAATTGAGTTATCGCACGTTCAGGAGGTTCTGAAGAGAAATGGCTACATAATGAACAGACGGCAACCCAGACGAATACCGAGGAAGAAACATTCAGATGTTGTGAGGCGACCAGCATTTTTGCCTTATGTCAGAGGTGTAACGGACAAAATAGGCACGCTTTTGAATAAGTATTCCATACCAACCGCTTATATGCCGTTATCAAAGGTGGCAGGGTATCTAAGGTCGCCTAAAGATGTTTTACCTTATCACACACCGGGCGTTTATAAGATCGATTGTAGCTGTGGTAGTTTCTATATTGGGGAAACTAAACGCACCATATAGCGGAAAGGGTCAAGGAACATATCACGGCTGTTAAAAAGCGTCAAACGAATAAGTCTGCTGTGGCCGAGCATTTGTTGGAGTCCGGACCTAACCACTGGATTGAGCTCCATAACCCAAAAGTCCTCTCAACCGAGCGTACATATATCATAGCCGAAAAGTACGTGAAGCTATTGAAATTAAGAAACATCGGATTTTTAATCAAAATGTGGGGCAAGGAATCTCGTCCGCGTGGAATCCCGTGATTTACAAATGTAAGCGAGGTGAAACATCCATTTTAAAGCCATTGGATGTTGTGAGTGTTGTATGTAGACCTAGTGACAACCCTAGCCCAGAAGTGAAAAAAGCTTAATTGTCGTTACAAAACTGACATCGAAGATAACTTTTTTGTGAGAGTTAAGCTAATTGGGTGTCCCTAGAAGTGAAAATGCCCGGATACCAGCCGTACTGATAGTTGCGAGACTTAGGAATGCGCATGCAAATGCGGGGTGTGCGGGCGGGTGAGCCGCGGCGTGACCCCGCGGCCCCCGCGGAAGGAAGTTCACAATTCCTTCCGTTCAGGCCACGCGGCTCACCGGTGAGCCTTTTAATGAAACTCGAGTTTTTATGACGTTTTTTAAGCTAGTATCTCTTAATCTATTTTGCTAAATATAATATTCTGCATCCAAAATGACCAAAATCTCATTTTTGAGAAAATAGCCCATCACTCGATTTCACCATGGCCTCAACAGAAATATCGTGAAGGCCCACCGGTGAGCCGCGTGGCGTCCAACGTGTTAAGGACTTTTTTAAAACAAAATCACGATCGCTTCCTTTGAGTTTCGAAAGTTAGTCAACTTATCATCATCATCATCATCACATCAGCCGAAAGACGTCCACTGCTGAACATAGGCCTCCCCCAAAGATTGCCACAATGACCGGTCCTGCTGTCATTGTGGTACGGTACTGAAACGTGGCCGCTTACAATGGGCCTCATAAGAAGGCTCAAAGTCACCCAAAGGGCAATGGAGAGGGCTATGCTAGGAGTCTCTCTGAGTGATCGGATTAAAAATGAGACCATCCGCAGCAGAACCAAAGTAACCGAAATAGTCAACTTATATGGACAAATAAATTATATGGAGAATTTCGTAACAATATTTATTTCATCATCTGTCTAAGCGCGCCATTGCTTGTGTGCGTAGCGGGAGTAATAGAAAAGTGAAATTCCCTAGGGAGTAATAGAAATGTCAGTACGTCATTTAATAATATTATGTCTTAATACTTATTTTTTTTTTCGGCAAGTATGATGAAAAAGATTGTATGCATCACGGTCGGTAAGCGGAATACTAACTCGAATCATAAAAGCCCTCCGCCTGGCGGCGTCGTTCTAACACTCTCGTTAGTAATTCCGTACTTACCTCCCTTGATGCACAATGTACTATTTCAATCGATTCA
This sequence comes from Thaumatotibia leucotreta, assembly GCA_025490895.1. Taxonomy (NCBI): domain Eukaryota; kingdom Metazoa; phylum Arthropoda; class Insecta; order Lepidoptera; family Tortricidae; genus Thaumatotibia; species Thaumatotibia leucotreta. Next base: position 29,645 of record JALPQI010000658.1, on the reverse strand, counting down.
TTACTTAAAATCAGTCTAAGATCCACTCAAGCACAAAATAATTAATGTGATGAAGCAGATCGTAACTTATATGGGCATTTCACCCGATTGCCGTGGGTATTTCATACATTTTTTGGATATCTTGGTAATTATCAACTACTTCTAACAATAGTTCTTGCATCTTTCACGGGATTCGTGTGATAAGGCTGCCACCGAAGTCACGGCGGTTGAAACGCTCGGTTTGGTAAAATAATTGTTTAGTTAGTACTCAGTACTTAATATCTATTTAATTGGAAAAGTTTTCAATAGTACATTGTTGGCTTCTTAACTACACAGTACTGTAACAAAACGTAGGTGGACCTTCGAACATTCCAGTTCATTAACCTTGATTTTAATTGGTACAGTAATACAATCAGAACATTTAAATAAATTAGTTGACAAAGGTTTACGTCTTTTGATTTAAAATAACCATGTAGAACTAAGTAAAGTGAGTCCGTTATGTATAGGTAATTTCACCAGAGTTGAGGTGAATGATTACGCACACATCTAAATGAAGTACTAATTGCAAAAAATGTAGTGAATGAATGAATGACTTGCGTCAAAATATTGAAGCAAATCCCTTGAACAAACTATTTGGTCAATCTTACAGTTGCAATTGGGTTTGCTGTCAGTACAAAAAAAGAACACTAATTTCAAATTCGCCGTGTGTTTACATGACATGTTGATGTGTGCGTGACCTCAACTCTCGTGGAACCATCCCATCTTTACCTATTTACCTAAATATTGTTCTCTCTCACACATTTAAGCACTTTTCAAACAACTATGTGTCTGTCAACTTCAGTAGTCTTATACGCGGGAAAATTTTGATAACACATCTTTTTGTCAGCCTCCGTGACCTAGTTGATAGTGACCCTGCCTACGAAGCTGGAGGTTCCGGGTTGGAGTCCCGGCGAATGCATTATTTGTGTATTTATTTATCACAAATATGTGTTCCTTGCTCATAGACATCTATGTATTTAAGTATCTATATGTATCTATCTAATATATATATCATCATCTGGTACCCACATCACAAGCCTTAATTGAACTTACCGTAGGACTAGGTCGATTTGTGTAAGATGTCCCAAGATATTAACCATAATTAAATTTATTTATCAACCTCATATAGAATCAATAACAAGATATTTATTATTTTGCACAATTCAACTGAACTGAAAACGTAAATTGAGGTGATAATCACAAAATTTATATCGGTTGAAAATGTGACCCTAGGAGATAACCACAAATTTTTGCCAGAATCTGAAACGCAGCCAAATAATTAAAATTCCTTCTAATTCCAACAAGAATGTACTACTCGTATTAAACGGGTATGACATAAAATTTGTTTAGTTTTCTAAACTATTTTATACCGAGCGCCAAAAGTTCAATTTATAGTTGGCCTTAGCCGGCGCGTTCCATTTCCCTGCACAATGCTATCGATCAGGCCTCAGCCTATCCCGTATTTATCTTAACACCCATCGATTCACTAGGCCTGCAAAACGAGTACCTACCTATTCAGGCGACAGTACCCATGGTGAAACATTGAGCTATGAATTGGTGAGGTAAAATATGAAAACAAGATTTCGATTGATTTCATTCATGTCAATCCAGAAAGATTGTTATAAATTATCTTCAGTACAATTTATTAGGTCACATCGCGTGCTACAAAATGCGAAATTTCATTACGATAGTTGTATTGTACTGTTTTAAATCACTACATAATATAAAATAAAGTCACTTTTTCTGTCCCTATGTCCCTTTGTACGCTTAAATCTTTAAAACTATGCAACGGATTTTGATGAGATTTTTTTAAATAGGTAGAGTAATTTAAGAGGTACATAGGGTTTTATGAAGGTATAGTACCCGTGCGAAGCCGGGGCGGGTCGCTTGCTTAGTATAAATGATATCAAAATCAGCGTTTTATTTAATCTAAAAAATAGATCGAAAAGTTATAAAAACAATCCGAACATGGAATAAGGAACACTTAAAAGGAAATTTAAGTACATTTCAGAAGGCAAACAAAAATGGACAAACGTGACTACCGGATAGCATCCGTTTCAATTTTTAACTGCGCAAAAACATAATACACTCCAATTCCGAAAGTCGTTGCAGTGAAATTCGAAGAAACGTTTACCTATAAAATCCTGAAATAAAGGATAATTCCATCATAAACCTGGAGGAGTGGCATTTGGAACAAAAATAATTCGTTACCTTTAAACGTCCCTACACAAAACGGTAGGTACAGGACGTACAGTCTACTATGTAGTTTTTGGCTCTATTCAGTGTTAAATAAAATCAAAATGTGGTAGACCACATTTTTGTTGACTGGATAAAATATATATGACTTTTTTTATTGATCAAAAAAATACTACTATGAGATACTTACTACAGAAGAAGACATTACATGAGTCATCGGTGAACCAAGCATGAGATCAAAATAATAGCATTTTATTCCGTCAGCTTAAAGCTTACGCTAATTCTGAGTATATCGAAGGATATAAGTCTTTTAGCACAGTGACTGTTTTAAAAACATTACATTCACAGAGTTATTTACACGGTACATTTAATGTCGAGGACATTAACTTTTACACTTAAATATTCTTGTGGTCGATAGTGAAGATCCGATTCCAAACATCAACCAATAAAAACGGGGATAGTACTTGAGTAACTGTTCTGTAACAATTTACTCCTAAACAAATATAAGTAACAAGGCCCAGACCGGGTAGTTTATTATTGACAGTAGTTCAATTAGTAAAACCAAATCAGAAGGCTACTGCTACAGAATAAATTAACGACCACATTATTTAATTCAATTTCTATTCATCAGTTTAATGTTTCTAAACTGTAAATACATTATGTATAATGAATGCCCACAGTTTAAATCCTACATGCTAGAAAATCCATTAAACAAAATTCGCTCTGCTCATTCAAAGTACCTATAAACGTAATGTACCTTATACAGTGTGTGGCCTTGAACACGGGAGAAAAATGAAATGGGTGACTCCTTAGGCTATCCGCAATAATCCTGTAAAGGTCCCGTTTAAAAATTGATAAGTTTGGAGATATTGTTATTCAAAGTTATGGACCCGAAGTACTGGATCTTGGCATCACGATATCGTAGCTTGTCAGTCGCAAGACATCAAGATAGTATACCAGGTACGGAGTCATAATAGTTATTTTGGTTTTATTTTTATACTAATTTGGTAATTTTTTTTTTAAGTTTTTGTACATTTTTCAATGTTACAAAAATGATAAGTTATTAATAACTTTTAAGTCAAGTAAAAGAACCCATAATAACAAAATTTCCAAGGAAAAAAATGCAAAAAAAAAAGTATTTTTTTTAATGACTACCTATACTTATGTGGAAATGATTGATGCTTAGCTTATTAATGCACCATTTAAATTTTCGCCCCGGTTGTAGGCCACACATTGTATACCTACGGGCGGTATGTAGGTCAAGTCCTTATAAACAGAATAGAGAAAGATTCTGTTGCTGCTTACAAAACAGAGCTCATACTTTCACAACTTTGTACACCCACTTTGTTTTCGTAATACGCGACAACATTTCCATCTTCACTCACATGATTGGCATATCCTCAAAATGTGTGTTTCGCTAGAAATTTCCTCTAAGTTTCCCTTTAAAATTATGGAACTTCACAACTTGACTGTTATTTTAGTACTTTATGGTGCTAAAATAAATACTACATTAACATTTCGGCACGAGTAGTATCACCAAAAAATACCTGTACACATCGCAGGCAGTCACTCCCGACTATCGACTAGCCTAGGCTGGTACTTAAATAATCAAAGGCACTTTTTATACATATTATCCGTACAAAATTAAATATAGTATTTTTAATTGATATCAGGAATCAATTACGAACCAGCAATTGATCATTCGCCGCATACAAACATTGTCAATTGCCTGGCAACCTCGAAGGTACTTTAATTCGACGACCGCATGCGGCGATCGACCAAGTGAAATTCCCACTTTAGAATATGAATCTGCATCAGATGACTACGCAATTAACCCTTGACTTGACTTGTGTCTACCACGTTTCCTTTTGAAAGCGAAATTCGTCGACCTCTGACTGCGTCACACTCAAAGATCGAAACTGAGAACTGAGTAAGGATCAAAGGAGTCGTTTGCTGCGAGAACATTTACATCGAAATTGCCAGTAGCCGTAACATGAGTTGACAAGTATCGGCTAGGTCAGCGGCCCTACCGCGAAAAACTAAATTAGTAAATTTCGATGATTTGTCTCTCTCACTCTATGACGCCTTCGTTTGAGTGACAGAGAAAAATCCTCGAAATTTACGAATTTTGATTTTCGCGGTAGTAGGCCAAGTTACACGGTACGAAAACCGGTCCTTCGCGCTCGGTCCAATATATAAGTGCGAGCGCGGTAGCAATGCTTTACGTATCTAGTAAAAGCTAGCCTAAGGCCAGCCGTACACCTGTAACCTGTAACGGATACTTGCCGACTCACGGTACGGCTACAGATCCTCTTCTCCGTGAATGATTCACATGAAGTGTCATCCACTTGTTTCAACATAAAATGTTTTAAAAATACTACAATTGTCCAAATATCAAAAATATAAAGAAATGCTTATAACACTTTAATTTAATGAACTTTTATTATACAGGGTGTTCGTGAGTAATTGCTTTAATTTCAAGGGTAGATTCTTTCCATCAAATAAAGTTAATTGTACCAAGAAACTAATATCCTAACTCGAACCGTTTTTAAATTATTCAAAATATTAATTTTCTCACTTAATTACATTAAACCACTGTAAAGTCTTCTTAATACAACATAACCAAATACTATTTTCTTCTATTTTGTAAGTAAAGAGTTTTCAGTTCTCGTCATGTACTACATTCACTTTTAAATAAAGGAGTTCGTTTAAGATTAGTTTTAATTTGACTTGTATATGTCACATCAAATTGTCATTTTATTATTGTTGTTTACTTTCAAAGAAAACATTATTTGTAAAATAATATCTGTGCTTCCATTGATGCCACGTGTAAATTATACGGCCCTAGCAGAGGCCGACATACATTTTATTTACGGTTTGTGTAATGGAAATGCCGCAGACGCAGCAAGAGTGTACCAAGTTCGATATCCCAATCGACGTACACCGCAGCCTTATACTTTTACGAATGTAAGTAATTAGCTGTTTTCGTATACCTTATTTATACCTAGCTACTTCAAATTTATATGTCTCTTTATACCTAACCCACGTTTATTACTGTTGCAGGTACATAGACGGTTCAGTGAGATAGGTCTACGTTCAACGCCAAGGGAACGTGGCATCGTTTTAGACGTGCAGGACGAAATCGATATAATGAATTTAATCATTGAAGACCCGACATTGTCCACAAGACGAATAGGTCGTATTTTTATAACATAAGACAGGACAAAGTCTGGCATTTATGAAAGCGATACGGTCTGCATCCTTACCATTACCGCAAAGTGCAAGGGCTTCTGCCACGGGACAATTTCTTACGAATTGCTTACTGCCAAAGATCAAATGAATTATTAATACAAAACCCACAACTTATCTCAAATTCTGTGGATGGACGAGGCTCAATTTACAAGGGCAGGAATAATAAATTCAAAAAATTATCACCATTGGGCTGAGCAAAATCCAAAGATGGCGAGGGAGTCTTCGTTCCAATATGAGTTCTCCGTAAACATGTGGGCAGGAGTATTAAACAATCGCCTCATTGGACCAGTGGAGATTCCAAATCGACTAAATGGTGACAATTACTTGGAATTTCTACAGAATTTACACAATTTGGAATGGTTTGAAGATGTTCCACTGGAAACACTGCGGACGCATTGGATCCAGCATGACGGAGCACCCGCACATTTCGCTGCTCGTGTTCGGCGGTATTTAAATGAGCACTTTGATGGGCGTTGGATTGGTCGCGGCAGTCCAACTCTTGCGTGGCCCGCCAGGTCTCCCGACCTAACCCCCCTAGACTTTTATGTCTGGGGAACCTTAAAAGAAAAAATGTACTCAAAACCAATGGCGACAAGAGAACATTTGTTGCAACGAATTCGGGAAGAAGCTGACGCAATGCGTGCAACTAATGTAAATCTAAACCGCGAAATACGGGCACGATGGAACATATGTTTGGAGAAGGAAGGTGGTCACTTCAAAAATGCCCTGTAGGTAATTTTTTTGACTTTGTAAAAATATTTTTGTAGGTAATACGAAAAAGGGAATAATTTTATTTTATTTGTAGGATTATTATACAGGATTGTGTTTTTTTATTTGTAAATAAATGTAATTATTATTAATATACTAAAACTGTAATTTATTTTCATTTATGGTTAAATATACCTTACGACTATCAGTGACGTGGCGCCTAAAACCACTTGGTTCCCACCAGCTTGTCCACTTCCGGGTGATTAAGAATTAGTCCCTAATAATTCTTAACGCCACGACACTGGTACTAGGTACTTATATCAAAAAATCAAAGTTAAGATAAAAAAATAAAATATTATTTTAAAATTTAGACAGTTCGCAAACATTGTTTTGTATAATAAGAATAAATACGAATAAACTATCTTTCACTACGCCACATAAAAATTAATGAGAAACAAAAATAAAAAAATAATAGTTGTAACAGGGTTTGAGCCCGGGACCCTCTGTTTTATAAGCAAAGTAGCTACCACGGAGCTAAATTGTTAATGTGCTGTCATTTACAGAATTTTAACACTGTCATCAATTGACACTAACTGCTCCCTAACTCAGAAGTACCTTTTACAATGGTCTTCAACATAACATATATTTATTTTGTATGAAATAGTAAAAATTTTTTTTTTTACAGTTTAACAAAATGTGATATAGTCACATAGTTTGTTTTAACGAACCAAACATGATGTTAAAGTTAAAGCAATTACTCACGAACACCCTGTATAGGTAAATATGAATATTGGATCGAAATAACATTTTTATAAGTCAATTATTGATTATTTGCATTAAATAATTAATTAATTAAATAGTAATAGAAACACAGAAAGCTTACTTATAAACATAAGGCATGTAATTTCCATAATATGAGCCTACCTAATTCCGGAATATATCAGCATTAACAAAATAAATATAAAGTGTACTCGTTTCATTTTCGCGAAAGGGCAGTACGCGAGAATGCTTTCGTATTCAACGAGAATAACGCTCCCCGCCATTGTGGGGGGTCGATGCTCTAAACGCCGAGGGCATAGCCGCAGGCAGCAGCGAGCGCGTCTGTTAGACCAAATGTCATAACGGCGAACTCAAGTAGCCCATTTTGTGTAACAAGATCACTTTAGTTCTGCGTTAGCGTTAGCGTTAACGTTAGCGTTAGCGTTAACTGGCGCCACCAGCCAGCCGTTCAGCTGCAAGGACTCAGAGGCGCTGATCGCACAAAGGAGGGAGGGTCGGAGAGTTTTGTCAAAGTTGCTCAAATGCACGTACCAGTACGGTTTAGGTCAGTCGGTCAGAGGCGTTTAGACGCGATGTGGTTTAACGTCCTCCGTCCGGACTTATCCCGGCCGAAATGGGACGTGTATTCAAGCTTTCTCGCATTTCTCCCCGACATCTGCCGCCTCGGTGCGCTCAACTGACGCTCCTGCCCGAGCTACCGGTGGGCCAAAAAGTACAGGTTGGGAGTGTAGGGCTTGTGCAGTCAAGGATAGGAGTTGACGGGAGAGAGAACCAGACCGAATACTTGCATCGTGCCCAGTGTTGAAGGAAGATAGATATATACGTGTGTGTCGATAGATACAAGAGGGATAGTGACTGCGTTTTCTTTATTTTCTTTGGCTTAGATTTTCGTTGGTTAGCTATTCCAGTGGTCCGATCCTATCTGTGGTTCCTTGCTCTCGTCGTCTGGCCCAGATTCGGTGTCAGTCTCCAGTAGTTTGTAGATGGTATCCACTTCCTTCTTGAATTTGATTTCCTCGTATAGTTGGTTATTGGACATTTTGCAACGTTCGATTTTGACATCGACAAACTAGGACGCTTCACACGCGCAGCGCAGGATTCGTAGTAGGTAGTCAAAGCATCTAGTGAAGATATTATGGTGTGAATGATGATTTTGATTAACTTTCTTTCATTCTTTTCATAAACTTCATTTCGATAGTTTTAATTTCTTCGACAATTTCCGACGCAATGTCCCGATTTTATCACAATAGGTACAGAAGTTTCACCACAAAATGTAAGATATCACTTTAGATAGCTAGTTAACACATTAAATATTACTAGACCACAAATTACTGTACAACTACTAAATAAGATATAAGTATGTACGATGCAAAATTATAATACACATCAACCACACTCAATCCACTCACCGGCGGGTATAGAACTGCCATAGTTAAAATGAAATAGCACGTTCCGATCGTTTTTTTTTTTAGTTGCATAAAACCACGAGACATTTCTTGAATGTTAGTGCTGACTAACGGCCATAAAATTACTTGTTACGTTTCATACATGATAAATTATTTATCGTATTTCATTTTGATGCAAGTATTTTCAGTAGCGATGAACTATCTGCTGTCGTTCTTTGTTCCAGGCACGTGACTCTTTTCCCAAGCGCGTTTGTCTGTAATCTGTCCTGTATTAAAACCACAACTACTCCACCACTATAACACTATTACTCACACTTAAATATATAATAAACACTTAATTTATTGTTGTCAATATAGTTCTTATGTTGTTAGGGAAACATCCCTAAATCGTGAATACGACTATTATCCATCATTATGGATCCTCGGTCCACTGCTAAACCCTCGTGACCCTCGTCACAGCCATTACGGTACACTTCAATATTGTTTTTTTCTCGATCATCAGTAGCGACATACGTTCAGGTAGTCAGGTTATCCTTATTTCTCTCCCAGAGTGGGCCGGCATTCATTCTAACACCGTCTGCCCTTCTTGTTGGAAGTCTGTCGATATCTAAACATCAACCTCCTGGTTAATAATAGGTTGATTACCCACACTGCACCGACGAAACATTAATTCGCTAACACTTAGTAATAACGTTCAATTAGTATTGTTGCATTATACCCCAAATAAAGGGATACATTTCTAAAATTTTAGTTGCCCCGTGCCGAAGGGTCCAACACAATTATAACGTTTATATTGTATTCTCACACTCACTTTAATTCACTCACTGGTCACTATAAAATGAAACACTAAATAATTGCATGGCACACACACATTACATTACATTTAGACATTTTCCCAAAATTGAAAAATTGAGTACGAAGTTTTACCTACTCAAATCTTGTGCAAACATCTGGTCAACAAAGGCGCTATTGTTTTGTGGATTTTTACGATATCTCCTAGGGGTTGCTTATTGCTTATAGTTTTTTTTCCACTTTATCTTTGCCAGGCTTGTATCTCGCAAATGTCGGGACCTATTCAAAATGTTTTATGATGACAATTTAAGCCATTTGTTCATAGTTATTAGAATTTCTCTGACTTTTTAGTGATTTTATGTTCACCGTTACTTAGCGAAACGTGGGAAAATGCAGGCATACGTGCGGGGATTTGTCAATGTGGTAGTACATATTTAATTTCGGGCTGCATTTATTTGCGACATGTATAATTAATTGCCTCAAGTAATTTTTGGCACGTAATTTATACAAAGTAAAAAATAAATTGGCTTGATCTCCCCCGAATTGTATGCTTTTTTAATTATAAACTCGTTGCAGCAGTGTGTTGGCAACTGCAGGGTCCGACCGGGGAATGTGCGCACACTTACTAGACTGTACACGTTACACATATGTATTTACATAGTGGGATACTTCACAAGATCACATTCGCATATAACGCGCACTTTCGTACGATTGAACACTTTCACGAAAATGAAAATCCGACATAATATTAAAATAACCAAATCCACAATAAGCGTCATTATACACACACAGAGGTACATACACACATTGATTGGACACTTTTCAAGAAAATGATAATCCGACATATTATTAAAATAACCAAATACCTACACCATGTAAACTTACATAAATATTTACTTTAAAACTTTAAACGTAATTTTAGTTTAAGATTATTGAATTAAATATTTAAATTTATAATAGAGCTGCATTTTATTTATTTTATTCACGATAGGTTGAGATTGAGCTTGTCAGGCCCTGTTATGCCTTAGTTTTACCACAAAAAAAATCTAAATCAAAACGATCTCACCAAGTTTGCTGAGGGAGTAGGTTTTATACGCGGCTGTATCCGCTACGCTTGCGTCTGGTCGCGCAAGGCAGGCGGCTGCGCACACACGATGCTCGCGGGAGTCGCGGGTTATTAAACGCACTAACACGCACTTGCATACACTCACTGAGGCACGAAAATATTATATGGACGCGCGGCCCTTTTGAATACACAGGATAAAATAACACTATTCGCGTAGTTGTATGCAGAATTTAAAGTCGATGTTGCCTTCGCTTCAGCCAAATGTTGCGTGCACATCTGGTATCGGTGCCTATTGTCTTCGTGGGACAATTGGGCCTTAAAGGAGCGGCAGTATATTTGGGATGCGACCGCTCAGCACGGCGTCCGAAACGAAAAGAAACTCCTGTAACAAGATCACTTTAGTTCTGATTTGAAATTTACTGTTACAGTAGGGCGCGATATACCAGATCTAGTGAAGAGCTTCCTATAATAATGACTAAACTCTCAGAAAAAATTTACATAAATATAAAATATTTTAAAACTTTTCTTTCAGCCCCAAAAATTGTGTATTTCCCGATAAAATCACATATTCATTCAGAATTTGAACTACTAACAAATATTTTATATTTTTTTATTCTGCTAATAATAATACCACTCTGCTACCTAAAGTATTGATACATACTCATAATATACCTAAACGAGAGTACATAGTTCGTCTTCAAATACTTGAACCTGGCGCAATCCGCTACCCTTGTGTACATGACGCGCTCCTATTTTTCACAGGAGTATCTCTCCGGACAGAGAAAAACAAGCTAATACCCTACGCTTTGTTGTTTCTTGCGCAATATCTATAACTACCATCGACATACGTTTGGCAACTACAGTATATTCTGCCCATTGTTTTATGCAGAGTAACTTTACGTCCCAACTTTATACAACCAAGAGAAAAATAGGTGTTCCGAATTTAGATCGGGATTCCTTCATCGCGCTTACTTGTCTTATGCATCTCTTAAAATATACGTCAGACTGTTTGGCACGCGTGTACAAAGTTCCTACAGGAAAGCTAGTTAGCTAAAGTTACTTAACATTTTGTTAGCAGGCACTTACGAATTCTCTTGCAAACAAAGCGCTCATCTGTTTGCTTTCAGCTTGCTTCCAATATGCTGATGGCAATTTTAAAGTATCACTTTGAATAATAAATGAGTTGGTATTAGAAGAGTTTCATTTAGTATTTTGTAATCTTTATAGCGTAGTTAAACAAGGTGGAAAAAATTTAAAGACACACACTATGTGATTATTGGCTTTTAAACTAAATAATGTTTACATTCATAACAACAACATTATTAAATATACGTAGGTAACTACACATTTTAGTAATTACACGTCTGACGTGTAAATTTTTGGTGACCAACATACAGGAGGGGAGGAGTCGATAAACTTAACAATATTTTAAACAGATATAAATGTCCTGACTAACTACATATTACAATAAAAATGGCTTCAACTTACAAAACCATTTCGTTTCAGAAAAAACATACATAATGGCTGTATCGGCCGCGCAGTTGGAAAATTCACAAGAACATCCCGTCCTATTTCCAGTTTGCCCAGACCACTTATTGTTAAGGCCCTTTTATACTGGCATTTTAGTATTTGAATACACTTTATTATCGTTTGTTACTTCCTCATACGCTGTAGTTTTACAGTTTTATTTATTCATTCTTGAATTTACGAGCGAACAGAATTTAAATTTAACAACATACAATTCTTCATTACGATTTTTTAAAACCACGCAATCATGAAACAAAAGTCTCTCACTATTCAAAACTAAAACGAATAACTTAAATTATCCATCTTTTTTATATGTATTATTATATAAATGAAGCGTTGCTAATGCGAAGTTTTCTTTAAAATAATTTGATTAACTGAGATAAGACAATAAAAAAATTGTAAAGTTTTGTTGTGAAGTTAAAATTGTGAACTTTAGTTGAAGTTTAGTATACTCTCTGACAAGCTTAGTAGAAAATGGCGGCAAATTCAAATATTATATGGACCACATGCTACATTTTTTTGAATTTGCAGCCTTTTCTACTGACAAGCTGGTTGGTCACAGGATACCCACTGGATTGCAGTTGGGTGGTTTCACATCTTCTGAAAAGGAACTCCAAACAAGTGCAAGTGCATATTTTCTTTACATTCTTGTCTTTTTTACATTTTTCAAGGTGCATGCAGACCAAAAAAGCATTCGCTGTTCTATCCCCCTACTCTACGAAATTCGATCGTTACACGAAACGTGATTCGTTGATTTCGTAGAGTGGGGGACAGAACAGCGAATGCTCTTTTGGTCTGCATAAACCTTTAGCTGACAGCGCCTAACAGGCACGTGATCACAATCATTGAGTGTGTCTCTCTAGTACACAAAACTGAAACAGCCTCTTGTGACAATCGCAAAGAATTAGTCACAAGAGAACGTACAGCTAACATACAACATAGGAACAATTTTATTTGCCACATAAAACTTGTTTGTACATAGGTACTTAAAATCCTTGGTAATTGTAATACTTAATAATAATTTTCGGAATCATGAGATTCGTGAACTTTATTTTTACTAATTGTTATTTAGTGCAATATGTAATTGCAGTTTAATTTTTGTAACAGAATATTCAAAATAGAAACCAGGTCAAAGTTTCCCTACCCCTAAGTACAGTTAATCTCAGTCTGAACTTATCAATGGATCCTCCAGTGGACGATCGTTCGCCTCAACTTGGAACTAATACCTTCTAATTTATCTTATCCCAAGTTTTTGAGATTACTTCTGTGCTCATGCGTCCCGGAAGTTAAGATCCGACTAACATAAACTCTTGTCAACTTTGAAACCATTTCTATGAACTATATTTATATTATCATAAACTGTCTCTAAACTTTGGGCTTTTGGATTTAAACCTAGTTCCATAGTTAATAACAAACATAATTTATACTAAATACGGACAGTATATTTGGCTTTCGAGTAAATAAAACCACCACCCTAGCTGTATATCAATTTATTAAAACTATAACTGAATGTAGAAATGACAGGAATCCTGTAGCTACTATCTTTATGGATATGTCCAAAGCCTTTGATCGACTGTGTTGTATCATAGGAGATTTATAGACAAGCCATGTACTTGGGACATACGAGGAAACTGCTGTTCATGTCTGCAGTCCTAACTCGAATATGAGATACAATCGTATTGTAAAAACGGTAACACAGGTGATAGTTATAGATCTGAATACAGTAAAAGTTTATATGGAGTACCACAAGGGAGCATCCTAGGTCCACAACTATTTAGTCATCGACTTACCCATTTTTACAAAGCCAAAATACTGCTTTTTGCCGATTAGTACTCAATAAATCATCCGTAGTGATAAGACCCTAGATTATGAGGCTGATATGAATACTGTATTTCAAAATTTAATTTATGGGTGGGAGATAACAATTTGCATATACACAGTGTTACAAAAAACTAAGTTCATGGAATTTTATGCGCCACAGGGGAAAAAATACAACCTATCGGGAACCCTAATGACAGCCGAGCTAAGAGGGGTAGGATTTTAGTTATCTGCCTCCTAGCTACTTGTTACTCGTTACTAACAGTACTCAGAATCTTGTATCTACGCATCTACGCAGTAGTAGAAAACGAATGGAGAGTTCTAAGCTTGCGTCCATGCATAGATGCATACCCCATAGAAATAACTTCCTTCGTAAGAATGTAAACCCTTCACATAACAAGACAAGAGTGAATCGTTCTATGTCTAACACGGGAATGAATTTATGAACACTGCAGTAGTGACCTTTTATACTGTCAGGTCACCAGCCACCTGTTCATAGGTTGGTATCATCTACCTGCAAATCTGCATGGACCAAGCAAAGACCACTCCAAGCAAAACATTGCTTATCGTTTTCTAGATTTAGTAACTCATTTATCTCCGACACGGCCATACTGACAAGACAAGCGTCCTCGCTTGTATCTGAAACAAACACGTACATCAGTAATCTTTGTCACCACTCGGTTACTCCTGACCAAATTATCTGTCTACGTAAAATCAACTCAACTTAAGGAAAATAATTTTATTCTTTGCAACTGAATTTAGGATCACTTAAAGTCAATTCATTACCACTAATTTAAATGCAAGACCAGACAAGTACCACCTGGCTTTCATAGCCACCTTTTACGTAAAACACATGACGGCAAACTTTCGGAAGCAGGTCTCTCATTCGTGGCCTATTGGTTATCACATAACCACACTACGCGCATCCCCAAGGGATCGCCGAGTCAACCCTATGACTCTACGGTCTCTACAAGACCCGACCTCAGCCAGAGCTTATCGCGCACCGCGTACCCACGGACTACTCAAAGGTAGACAGACACCGACTTCTAACGGGCTACGGCTACGATCAAGCCTCTGGTACGGTCGACCAACCGAACTGAGAACCTCATCCTTCATACCACAACAATCTTCATCTACTTCAATTGGTACTTGCCTTTCTAGCATTTTAATTAACAACAAAATGTTATCTGTATTCAATCATCATGAACTTCAATTTGTTAGACAATTTTGATAGTGCCACCAGCTCAGTTTTAGTTACCAGTAAAATCAAAATTAAGGAACCCAAGTCACGTTTATGTCCATCGTAAACTCACATTGTGACATAGTCACTTCATCCCGTTTAACAACAATAACTTTTTTTTTTGTGGCATTACCAAAATGATAAGTCAAAATGATCTCAATTAATGAATGATTCAAATGAGTCAACCTCTCGACTCAAACAAAAACGTAAATTACTCAACCAGGTTACACCATAACCACCAGATTTCATTTTTGTCCATCGGATTGTTAGGATCCAATAACCTATCAGAAGTTAGAACCATCTCAGACGCGTAAGTGCTACTTCTCGCAAAGAGTATACTGCACATAAAAAGCAGTCCACGTGCACCTTTTACATGCTTCGGAACTTCCGATGCGATTATTAGATCACGCTCAATCCCTCGGACTTGCTCTCGGTCCATTGAAAGCTCACATGAGTGATGATTTGAATTCATAAAATTTAAAAATTATTTAGGTACTCGTTTAATCAACCCAGGGAATTAAAATCAACTTCATTAACATTCGAATAGACTAGTCAGTCTATGTACTTACTACTTTACTAGCCAGTAACAGACATAGTTCTACAATAGTGTAATGGTATCTGGCGTGTATTTAATTCGGGCTCGACTTTATTTCTTAAGGGAATCAAATAGTTGTGAAAATAATTGCTTAGTAATAAGTAAGGTCTGAGGTAAGTAGGGGTATTGATTGATAAGTCACATGGCGATTTATAAAATTTAAATATATTATCGCAAATTAGTAAGGAAAGGTGTGTTCCTATTCGATCTATTAAGTTTTAAATACAAAACAAAATCTTAACCTTATTATCAATGCTAGACTATTACGAAAATTAACAATTACTATCATACCAAATATAACTACGTCTTTTAATTTACACAAAGCAAAAGTACCTAAACACCTTCCTTTTCTGGGAACATAATTCAATGTGTAATGCTAAAGCCAGGGAAACCCAGAAAAACCCGGCAAAAGCAAGTATTATTTATGCTAAGTAAATAATAATAATTATTACATTACACCGTAACATTAATTACAATTACAACCTCTTGAATGAAAATTCCAAGACAATAATGTATAATATAACACTCAGAATATTCAATTATATTTAAGAACTCCAAACACACAGAAATGAGTCTGTTATATATTAAATTGACATCAACATTAAGTGTCCACAATATCTTAGCCTGTTGTCAAAAATATCAGTAAATAGGGATTCGAACCCCCTGTTTGTAAAACAATCCAATATATGGTTCTTTGGCTAATATCAATTGAACGAGGATCGAACTCGTTTAAATATTATCATGATTAAGTATCAGTCATAATCTGATAATCACAATGTTAAATTATACACAGTGGTTATAGAACAACACATAAATGGATCAGTAAAACATTACTGATCTACACTGTGACGCACAATCTCCGATCATGACTTAAAAGTACAACAATGTCATAATCACTTACTCAAGTCTTAGGTATTTAAATATCGGGAATCGAACCCAACACAATATTATAATTCTATACACAAATATCACACAAGGACAATCAAAACAATCATAAAAGATATGTCGTGTGTACTCAGTTATTATCATAAAAGTGGTCAATATTAATGTAACCAATTATTTACAAAGTACCTTATAGTACCTATATTATTTAAACCAATTTAATTAATGAAATATGATTTACATATATTATTTAGAATGCACACGACACAATTGGTAATAAAACACTTAGCTGTGAATACTGGATCGGCAACCACTGATTCTAATGTACGATTTAGATAATTAATCTAATAATATTCCAAAAATATCGAAACTGTTACAGAACTGCGCGACCCGCATTCTTCCCGGCTGTAATCGAAGTGTCCTCCATACACTACACATTTCCCTAAGGAAAACCTTTACAATATTATCTTATCGCTACTTATATCTATTTCCGACTTTATAAACATTGATATAAGGATTTGACTTTCGAAAACTGCGCAAACGCATCGTGGATCTTTTAGTTGCAAAATGGCGGGGCGGCGAGCGTCACGTAGATAGGTATCCGGGGTTGATTTAGCCTCTCTGTCACACCTTTGGCAGCATGTGACGCTTTCCTTGTCTGACGCTACGATGTTGTTATTGTGCCTTGTAGTCAAGCTTTGGTTGTAATCGTTTCCACATGTTTAAGTGGTCCTGGGCGATTCTGTGGAATTCAAAAGAGCAAAAGTTTATTCCGTCTAAAAAAATAGACAGGGTCTTAATGGGTTTGTTCCTTAGAAATGCGCATTGTCTTTCATAAGATAAAGAAATGCAATGTTATTTTATTACGTTATGTTTTAGAAAGTGTGTCCATCATTTGGTGTGTTCCATTGTCATAAGTAAGAAGACATATCTCTAGAAATAATAATTAACCTATGGGATATGTTGCCATTACACCCCCCTCTCTGTAGACAGTTAAAATGTACATATTTTCACTTTCTACACCAACTAGGGCTATAAAAAAAATTAAGTGCTGCTCTTTGAACTAAACAACGTAAACAAACAACCCCGTTTTTTTTCTTAAATAACGCTTATTCATTTTAAAATCAGACTTTATGGTCCTACTCGAGTCTGCTTGAAGTGGGCAATAAACAAGTAACACTTAAGCATTTCGGGTCTTTCCTTCGTGAGAAATACTTCAACCTATCGAACATACGTGTTATCTTTAAAATACTTATTTCAATTAACAAGTTAAATTCTAAATATGAAATTCATTTATCTTGGATCGATAAACTGCATTATACTCGTATGTTTCTGTTACCACGCTAAATAAATCTTTACTGATTAATCTTAACATAATCATAGTAGTAAATATATTTATGAATAAACCCAATAACTATGATCGTCGTGTTCAATATCAATTGAAAACACGCTGTATTTGTAATGTAATAAAAAATATATAAAACCGTAAAGATATTCACTTTGTAATCGTTACAAGTCTTTATGTAAAATTAATCTCATATGATATTCTGTCAATTAATGAAACCACATATTCTGTTAATTAATTTGATAATATGAAAACTAAACCTCGAGACACATTCATCCAAATAGATTTTAATAACAATATCGCAGCAGTCATCACTTTTGTTATATACACATTCATCTTCTTTCAAAATCACCTTTACTCTGGCCAGAGATTTCACACATCATTTTGACATAATAGTAATTGTTAATTACATGAAATGTATAATTGGTTTGTTTTTTTTTATTCCTCATCCATACTTAATTTCACATTCTACCAATGATGGTAAATATATACATTCACTATCGACTTTCATAACATAGTCAAGAGGTCTTGTTTTCTGTTGTATAAACCTTTAGATAAATGCAATAATTGTGGCAGTTATAAGATTTTAAACTGTAATTATTATTATAGATGACGGCGAAAGTTGATGCATATCCGCAACAGTACCGATATATCAAGAACTAAAATCGCCAATTTTTTATGAAAAATCTGTTTATGTTAATTTATGTCATTTGTATTGCGATTAATAAATGTGTAATAAAAGTTCCATTATTATTACCATTGTAAAATAAGTTATTTTATTGAATTCAAATACAAAACTTTAATGTTTAAAACACATGTTACTGAACATTATAATATGTGTATAAAATAAATATTATGCAATCATTGCACTGTATTATTCTTGTTAAATATTTTATTACCTGCAGTGCAGTAAATTACTGAAAAATCTTAGGTGTATTTATTATATCTTTGTTTTCTAATATGGTCATGTAATTATAATATCTATTAAATCATGACAATTTAACTGAAATTCAATCTACACAAATTCAAACAAAGACTTGACCACATATCGCAGAGTCATTTCCTCATGGAGAAGATATGAACTGCTATAACCATCGTTCGTATACATGATGTTTATTTATTTGTAAATCCTTCGACACACAGCTGAAAAGCCGGTCTTAGGCAATTGTTTAGTACTTTCCATATATATTTTGATTCTTTGATACACAGCTGAAAAGCTAGTCAGGACAAATATTAAAATAGGTATTTCTGCATTTCAAGGGTATCTTGTCGTCTTGTTTAACGCACAGCTAATTTAGCCGGTTTTTTGACGAACTTTAAAGCGACTATTAAATTTCAACGGTGTCTTGTCGTCTTTATTAACGCACAGATAATTAAGCCGGTCTTAGACGAATTACAAAATGATTTTTTTAAATTTAAACGTTGTCTTGTCGTCTTATTTAACGCACAGCTAATTAAGCCGGTCTTAGACGAATATTGAAGTGATTTTTTTTTTTAAATTTCAACGTTGTCTTGTCGTCTGTAACGCACAGCTTTTCAGCCGGTTTTTGGACGCATGTTAAAGTGATTTGGAATTTCAACGTTGTCTAGTCGTCTGTAACGCACAGCTTTTCAGCCGGTTTTTAGACGTAAGTTAAAGTTATTTTGAGTTTCAACGTTGTCTAGTCGTCTGTAACGCACAGCTTTTCAGCCGGTTTTTAGACGTAAGTTAAAGATATTTTGAGTTTCAACGTTGTCTAGTCGTCTGTAACGCACAGCTTGTTAGCCGGTTTTTAGACGTATGTTAAAGTTATTTTGAATTTCAACGTTGATCAGTCGTCTGTAACGCACAGCTTGTTAGCCGGTTTTAGACGAATATTAAACTTGAACCCTTCTCTTTGTACACTGAAATGTATATATAATTTCGTTAGGTATCTATATAATATAGAGTAAATATTGTATGCTAGATTATACGTGAATTTCTTACGCAGGATTCGAACCTGGATCTTATGTAACCAAAATCAGTAATTATTATGTAGATCATTAGCGTTCTCTTAAGTAAAATTATCTGTATCTACATAAATACCCTGTTCTCGCCAGAGTCTCTTCATCCACCGGGGTCTATACTTTGTCTGTCGTTTTTCAACCGAAGCTACCTTAATTGAACCTCCATTAAGTGCACAATTATTACCCCTGCTCTGTGAATGTTGTCGTGTATTATTATTGGCAGCTATACTATTACTATCACGGCTAATGGAACCGTTTTGACTCGTACCTTTGTCAATCTGATCTAGACCAAAAAGAAAATCGATTGCTGATGAAATGTTTCTTTCTGCTTTACTACCTAAACAAAACCATAACTGTTGAATCTGTTTCGGAAAATGTCGCATTACCGAATCAATTAAAAGTCTTTCATCAAACGGTATAGTAAAATTACCAACGACCTCCATCAGGCTAGCAAAATATTCGTACATACATAATTTGTCACAAGGATTATACGACCCATTTAATAGCTTAGTAAATTCAATCATTTGTTGTTGTTCACTCCAATAACGACGTTTAAAATCAGTCTCAAAATCATCTAAGCTTCGCCAGTTTTTACTACTAAGTCCCATAACGTTTAGAGCTGGCTCTGTCAAACATTCTACTGCGATATCTAACGCCCTTTCATGTGCACCTAAGAAGTTTATATATTTACGCAACTTTTGTATAAACTGCATCGGGTTAGAGTCTCCCATTCCACGAAAAATAGGTTTTTCTATTGAAGGCTGAATTATTACAATATAATTCTTTCTGCAACTGCTAATATCGTGTGTCTGTGATACATGAACTTCTGAAGACGGTCCTGTTCCACACCTACTACTACTCGTACGTCTTAAGCTTCGTTTTGCAGACATGCTTAATGCTAAATAAAATTAACCCTGTCCAAATCAATACTTATAAAATATAATACACTAAAATATCAACACACACTGCCATTATCTATCTACCTAATAATGTATTAGTCAATGGAACACACAAAATAATTTCAATGGCATTTAAAATTCTAAATAAATGTCTTGGAATCCTCACTCAATAAATCATATGTTGTAAAACACACTGAAATAATTACTAATAAGTAATCACACATTTAACGATAATTAAATATACCCCTCTCAGACTGTTCGCATTCAGATGTTCCCTCGCAGATGTTCGCTGTTGCTGATTTAAAAAATCTAATAATTATAAATGTAATATTTGATTAAAATTTGGAGAATTAATATTGATCAAAATAAATATACCCCTCTCAGACCATTCGGGTATAAGTAAAACCTTTCCCTTTGTTTTATAATTTAAATAAAATTGTGATCGTCATATTTAATTTAAAGTTTCCTACGTTGTGTTTTTTTTAAAAGTAATTACAAGTCCTTTTCTAGTTGTGTTACATCAAAATGTATTAATAACACAAAGTCTAGATCCTTGGTCACGCGGCGCCACGTGTAATGGTATCTGGCGTGTATTTAATTCGGGCTCGACTTTATTTCTTAAGGGAATCAAATAGTTGTGAAAATAATTGCTTAGTAATAAGTAAGGTCTGAGGTAAGTAGGGGTATTGATTGATAAGTCACATGGCGATTTATAAAATTTAAATATATTATCGCAAATTAGTAAGGAAAGGTGTGTTCCTATTCGATCTATTAAGTTTTAAATACAAAACAAAATCTTAACCTTATTATCAATGCTAGACTATTACGAAAATTAACAATTACTATCATACCAAATATAACTACGTCTTTTAATTTACACAAAGCAAAAGTACCTAAACACCTTCCTTTTCTGGGAACATAATTCAATGTGTAATGCTAAAGCCAGGGAAACCCAGAAAAACCCGGCAAAAGCAAGTATTATTTATGCTAAGTAAATAATAATAATTATTACATTACACCGTAACATTAATTACAATTACAACCTCTTGAATGAAAATTCCAAGACAATAATGTATAATATAACACTCAGAATATTCAATTATATTTAAGAACTCCAAACACACAGAAATGAGTCTGTTATATATTAAATTGACATCAACATTAAGTGTCCACAATATCTTAGCCTGTTGTCAAAAATATCAGTAAATAGGGATTCGAACCCCCTGTTTGTAAAACAATCCAATATATGGTTCTTTGGCTAATATCAATTGAACGAGGATCGAACTCGTTTAAATATTATCATGATTAAGTATCAGTCATAATCTGATAATCACAATGTTAAATTATACACAGTGGTTATAGAACAACACATAAATGGATCAGTAAAACATTACTGATCTACACTGTGACGCACAATCTCCGATCATGACTTAAAAGTACAACAATGTCATAATCACTTACTCAAGTCTTAGGTATTTAAATATCGGGAATCGAACCCAACACAATATTATAATTCTATACACAAATATCACACAAGGACAATCAAAACAATCATAAAAGATATGTCGTGTGTACTCAGTTATTATCATAAAAGTGGTCAATATTAATGTAACCAATTATTTACAAAGTACCTTATAGTACCTATATTATTTAAACCAATTTAATTAATGAAATATGATTTACATATATTATTTAGAATGCACACGACACAATTGGTAATAAAACACTTAGCTGTGAATACTGGATCGGCAACCACTGATTCTAATGTACGATTTAGATAATTAATCTAATAATATTCCAAAAATATCGAAACTGTTACAGAACTGCGCGACCCGCATTCTTCCCGGCTGTAATCGAAGTGTCCTCCATACACTACACATTTCCCTAAGGAAAACCTTTACAATATTATCTTATCGCTACTTATATCTATTTCCGACTTTATAAACATTGATATAAGGATTTGACTTTCGAAAACTGCGCAAACGCATCGTGGATCTTTTAGTTGCAAAATGGCGGGGCGGCGAGCGTCACGTAGATAGGTATCCGGGGTTGATTTAGCCTCTCTGTCACACCTTTGGCAGCATGTGACGCTTTCCTTGTCTGACGCTACGATGTTGTTATTGTGCCTTGTAGTCAAGCTTTGGTTGTAATCGTTTCCACATGTTTAAGTGGTCCTGGGCGATTCTGTGGAATTCAAAAGAGCAAAAGTTTATTCCGTCTAAAAAAATAGACAGGGTCTTAATGGGTTTGTTCCTTAGAAATGCGCATTGTCTTTCATAAGATAAAGAAATGCAATGTTATTTTATTACGTTATGTTTTAGAAAGTGTGTCCATCATTTGGTGTGTTCCATTGTCATAAGTAAGAAGACATATCTCTAGAAATAATAATTAACCTATGGGATATGTTGCCATTACAATAGTCAAATGAAACACCTCAACAAACCAACAAATGGGTTACAGTACTCTAAAGTTGGTCTACCTCCATCCGGTAACCAAAACCACAGTTGCTTCCATCCAGCAACAACAAAATTGGTCTACCTCCATCCGGTAACCAAACCAAAAACACATCGACCGATTACACCATCAAACCAAACGCATGCCACCCACAATCGTGGCCGCACGGAGACGGAAAAATAGATCCGATTTTACACCTACGATTACGAATGATAAAATGGTGTATGCAGTCTGAGAAAAGGTAACCAAACTGAATGTAAAATGTTTCATTCTACGATTGCAAACTAAATGACTAATTCCAATAATTATAATCCACAACTTAAATTAAACTAAAGTAGTCAAATTGAAACTATGGACAGCCCAAATAATGAGAAATGACTATCACCACCATCATCATCATGACCACTAACATGATCATCACCATAACCACCATCATGATCATCACCACGATCACCACAATGATCACCATCATGACCACCACCATGACCATCATCATGACCACCATCATGACCATCATCATGACCACCATCATGACCATCATCATGACCACCATCATGACCATCATCACTACCCTTCAAAAATTATTATAACCGATCTCAATGCGTTTAATAAAACTTGTTTATTTTAAACTTGCGTAACTGTAACATTGATGTCTAATTTAGTTTCAATTTTGCATTTCTTCCTCCATTTTTTTTTTCAACTCTATAGAATCGAAAGGGAATAAACCCTCGATGGCTACAACAACATTAGTTTCACCAATTAGCTCAGACCTCAAATAGCCCAACAAAAATGTGAACTGCTCAGCGGATTAACAACGTGTCCACACCACGTGCTGCACCACGTGTTCACGGTAGGCAGTAGCGACACCTGCTACGCCACCGGGCATGACATCAACAACTTGCAAGCCGGCAGCTCGTTCTGACTCACCATGTTGAACTGTAATCATCAAATTGTACGATATCATTTTTATCACAAAAACAAAGTAAAGTCAAAGCCGACTGATTTCCTTTTTTTTTCAAGTAGACTAGCAATAAGCAGTTTTGAACAGATGTTGAGATAATTGGAATGCTAGACCTAATCATAACACTAAGTACCTAAAGTTTGAGGTTAGACACTGACCTCATCTTATACTCGACATCAAAATAAGATTGTGCTTCACTTTACTATAATCAAATTAATCTCGCAAATGATAAAACGTATTAAGAACACAAAAACTTAACGTTACAAACAGAAATGTCAACCGTTAGTTCTTTAAACTACTGCTTCTAATTTTTCATTAAAACAATTGGAAAGAAACCTGTCCTTTGATTTCCGTTGCTCCAAAATAACCATAGAGTTGGCGTCTTCAATTCTTAATTTCTTGGACATAGGTATCGCAAGAAATTGCGCTCGTTTCATCGTCACAGCATATTCATCATGGATGAAACTGTAGACTACTATGACAGTGAGCTTGTTGATCTTGAAGTTGAACATCTGTAACGGTAATTTCACACGCATAGAAAACTTTTAACACAAGGCATGGATTGAAAATGTTTACCACTATCACAAATTAATTTTTGGTAGACTCGAAAACAAAACAAAACAAAGGGCTACCTGCCCATATTTTGGTACTGCTAGTATTTCACAACTAAGTAAGTAATAAGTATGGGTCATGACATGATATACTTTGAAATCACTAGAATTACTGTTTTTATTTCCTTTTTTTTTCAATAGGGTAGGATACCTACCCACACGTTTTCTTACAACAGTAATCACAAAAAAAGAACAAAGCAGTTTTCTAAATCACGACTCAAATCAAACTTAACTGCAAACATAGTGAACAATCATTACCTTACCAACTGTTGTCGATTTTAAACCTTACCGTTTACATGTGATACAATACCAGTACTCACTGTTACGTGAGCTTTGATTCTTTATCCCACTTGCTGATATCGGGAACCCTAATGACAGCCGAGCTAAGAGGGGTAGGATTTTAGTTATCTGCCTCCTAGCTACTTGTTACTCGTTACTAACAGTACTCAGAATCTTGTATCTACGCATCTACGCAGTAGTAGAAAACGAATGGAGAGTTCTAAGCTTGCGTCCATGCATAGATGCATACCCCATAGAAATAACTTCCTTCGTAAGAATGTAAACCCTTCACATAACAAGACAAGAGTGAATCGTTCTATGTCTAACACGGGAATGAATTTATGAACACTGCAGTAGTGACCTTTTATACTGTCAGGTCACCAGCCACCTGTTCATAGGTTGGTATCATCTACCTGCAAATCTGCATGGACCAAGCAAAGACCACTCCAAGCAAAACATTGCTTATCGTTTTCTAGATTTAGTAACTCATTTATCTCCGACACAACCTAAAATATTATTCGAGTTAGAAAATACAAATCCGTTTCAATTTCATGGAATATATTTCGATTCGCATACTAACTGGCATTTTCACACAGAACACCTAATAGCAAAATTAGTTAAATTCGCGTACCCTCTACGAAAGGCTAAAAATGTTTCTTCACAGCAAACAACTCTACTTGCCTTCCACTCACACACACATTATGCCGAACCTGCACTATGGAATTATTTTGTGGGAAAGTTGCTGCAACAAAAAACGAATACTTCGATTACAAAAAAAGTGTCTCCTTTCAGTTTTCGGTATCAACCGGATCGAATCGTGTAGACCTATTTTCATTAATAAGAGAATACTTAATCTTTTCCTTCAGGTGAGTTCAACTGTAAAGCAATACTTATTCTTAAAGTGTAAGTTGACTTAGATGTCCAAAGAAATATTGCAAAACTTTGTAAGGCAGTAAGACTTGGAGAATATTAAACATTAAGACCTTCGTGAACCCAAAACCATGCAATAGTTAAAAAACATGTATAATGGAATAAAAACTCACTATATATTGTTTAAAAATGTCTGCAAAATTGCCAATGTTTCCTCTTCAAAATACATGACGTCCTTTTTGCATGTTATATTGTTCATTACCTGTGTACAGAATTTGCCGAACGCCATAGCGAAACGAGAAGC
This sequence comes from Thaumatotibia leucotreta, assembly GCA_025490895.1. Lineage (NCBI taxonomy): Eukaryota > Metazoa > Arthropoda > Insecta > Lepidoptera > Tortricidae > Thaumatotibia > Thaumatotibia leucotreta. The sequence goes on along the minus strand of JALPQI010000658.1, from coordinate 3,656 downwards.
AAGTTTCTTTGAAGCGGCCAAATGACACGTTAACAATGTAAACGAGGGGCATTTGGGCACAGTTTCATAAAGGTCACTTAGTATGATATTCTTTCCCTATTGTGGTAAAGGGCGCACAATACGAGTTATAAGATAAGGCTGCCCATGTTAAAACGGTTGTCATTTTAACACATCGTTGGCCAACGCTCGTAAAATCGGAAATTGTGCTGACAACCACGTCGTATTTATTTTATTGTCGTGCTAGTTTTGTATAAGTTTGCTGTAATGAAATTATAGCACAAGTAGATTTCTTTCTAAGCTTGCCTAACTTTTTCGTTGTATAATACTGGACGCTTTGCACTTTATGACCCGACTGTTTCTGACGAAGATTTTTTTTTGTTGTTGTTGTGTTACTCTTTCTGTGCATAACATTTTATTTCGCCGATCTATTTATCAGCATTTACGTGGTCGCTTAGCTAAAACTAGCAAGTTCAAAATTTGCATCAACTGGGAGAGCGAAGAGTAATTTCATTGCAAGATATCTTCAATAATATCGAGGTCGTTTCAAGAGTCCATGTCCTTTGAGACTCTAGATTGATCCTCCCCTATTCGAGACCACTACTCGATGCAAATTGATATTACTTCTGACACAAATTGCAACGAGTACAAAGACGACACCGCACATAGTAATAACAATGTCTTAGCATAAAATTGATATGAAATCTAATGTAGGCAACATTATTCCTTCGTGTGACGATAACTATGAAAAACTTTGTTAATATTTAAATCGGTTTTTTTACATATTAATTATGTAGTATCTAAGTATTTAATGAATATGCTTTAATATCGGACTATGACGTTTGATAACCAACGTTGCCAGTTTCCTGGATACCATGTCAACAGCCATCCACATGAGGCACATTATTAACGCCCTCTTAATCTGCACTGCGCGCGACGCGTCCCTATTTCACACCTTCCTAAAAAGTAATTAACTTAATATCATAGATTATTTTTCGGTTTGGAATCCCTAGCTGAGGAAACTCGTGTACATTGAAGTAATGTGACATGGGAATGCGTAAAGTCGAGGGTAAGGCAAATTAATCAGTGACGGAACCTTCTCTCACCCTTTATTTAATTTGCACTCGCAAGTTAGACAAGTGAAGTTAATCCAATTTAAAAAAGGATTCGACTGAATTTTATGAAAATCATCCAATTACAATACAAATTCTCCTTTTTTCTCAATGGGGTAAACGTTGGAACACTATTGTTACGGAGGTAATGAATGTGTACTTGATCTCTGTTATTGAATGCAATTTGGAACTCGATTGGATTGATTGAGCGGTGAAGAAGAAGAAGAAAGAAATAAATAAGAAAAAACGTTTATTCGAGACAAGAACACAGTAGAAACAAAACGAAACAGTAAACACGAAATTTTGTCTCGAAATGGCCAAAACTCTCAATTTTTCCAACAGAACCAGCGCTGATCTTCCGTTTTGACCATTTGAGTTAGACACTGACGATTTATATTACGGTGGTCACTGACAATGCTGCTGAGAACTTGCATCGCTACTTCACGTCATGAGAATGAACATTTTTCTTTAAAATAGGCATGAAAGTGCTTTATTAATGGCCTTAAATTATATATTTTCTTACACCACTTTGAGAAAAGCATTATATTCCTATTCAATTAAACGTACTCTCAAGGCCATCCTTTGTAATATGTTGTTAATATGTTTTTCGGGCAGACAGTAGAACTACAGCCGTACATACTATCAGGCTGAGCAAACTCAGCAAACATGTGATTAATGAAAATAGCAATCATAAAATCAGCTAACTTGTTCAAAACAGTTTATTTTCAAAGAAATTGCCAACGTTCAACAAAACTCAAAGTACCATCAGACGAATACTACTTTCCTAGACATTTATGAATACTTAAATCTTAATCCTTATTAACGTCTAAAATGTTTTCCACGACAGAGAATATGTGAATGTATTAAGTTTGGCTCAACAAAACTGGGTCGTCTTTGCTGCTCCAAGTACCTACCGAATTGAAGCAAGAGAAATGAATTATATGCTTGAAAACTTTTGCAACACACCTGTAGAATACAATGAGGATATATTCTTAGATTTGAAATGCATTGGTTTAACGTGAGCAACAACGAAAGCACTTAAATAATTAAATCTTACTGAAGTGCAGTGCTAAATGAAAATTATCGATAGTTTCTTGTGTTGCTCCCGCAAACCACTACAATCATTTATTTCAAATTACTACTTTTCCTCCGTTTGACTTTTGCATATTCGAACGAAATACGAGTATATTCGGCAAATAACCGATTTTTTTATTGTAAACTTTCTGCGAATTGAACAGTGAATATAAGTACAAGTTACTTAATTTCGTTGTAAGTAATTATTGTATACCTATACCTATCGTTTTCGTTGAATTTCGTTGTTAGTTTTTGATCTATTTTGTTTGTTGCTACTCGGGCCAGCCTCGGATTCATCCATTTAAAATGTCTACACATTTTAAATGGATGAATCCGAGGCTGGCCCGAGTAGGATATAGGGCGATTCGAAAATCGTAGGTATGTTTGACAGATAAAGCAATATCAAAGAGTTTATAAACGAAGTTTTAAGGCTGTAACTTGAATAAATTCACACTTCATACAAACTTTCAACCCATTTTTTATCCCTTAGAGGATGAATATCGAAAAACGCAAAATAAACTTTTCTCGTCCAATACCAATAAGTCTATAAACGAAGTTTCAAGTCTGCAAAACTGTTTCTAGGTCAACGGGAAGTCCCTAAACAATTCTGAAGTGTATTTGGGGAACAAACATTTTTTTTACACAAAGAAATTAGGTTTTTTCACATCCTCAAGGGACCTTATTTTTCAGTCTAAATTTCAATTGCATACATTCCCTCATTATCGAGATAAATGGTCTTGACAGACAGATGGGCGGACGGACAAACAGACAACAAAGTGATACTATAAGGATTCTGTACAACCCTAAAAAGCACCCCGAATCGAGTTTGAACTAGATCATAATACATTCGCTTGGGAACCTGCCTAATCCCCTCTCGTGTTTATGCGTAGGCATGCCGAGATAGGTTGAGTCTACCCGCTATCTAGCAGCTATGAGCTCACAGAGACAAAGCAAATGCAAATGTGAGGCAGGCGCGAAACAGCACGCGTAGACATGTCTGCATGTGGCATTCAAATGAGATAATCCGTTGATTTTGGTAAGATGCTTATTTTATTCTTAAGTAGGTTAGGTATGGGCTGCAATAGATATACAAAGTATATCCCTCCTGCAACCTCTGGGCATCGACTGAGATTCCGAGTAAAGTTCCTTCTCAGGATTGTTTTGATAGATTTGATAAAATATGAAAAAAATCTAATTATAGAGTAAAACGTAAAAGTTAATAAGATATTAAGTCTAGAGAATCAGCAGCTTTTGGTACGGCTACTGATTCAGGAAGGTGGAATTCACCGTTTAAACTGCAATAAGTTACAGTTTGTATTAGCAACGCTCGCGTATATAGTATCAAGTAAAGTGTAGTTTCCCGAGGTCAGCTCCAAAACATGGACAGGCATATTTCATGCTTAAACGTCAAAACAAAGTTTTGTTATACACTCCAGGAAGGCACTTAAAAGGAAGTCGTTACAGTGTTATAAA